>JABYQE010000020.1:0-267400 GCA_022376435.1 Amylocystis lapponica
AGGCCATGCATGCGCATATGCAGCGACATCCTCGTCCGTGAGGGGGAACACATCAGTTTGTGGATAGATGTGGACAACCCTAAGACTCTTGCAGACCAGAAGGGGATGCAAGTAGTCCTGGAACTGCGGCCACAAATCATTTGTGGGTTGAAGGGGAAAATAGTACCAGACGGTACGCAGCGTCTCCGACCATACGGTAGCCTTGGAACGCAGCGTTGAGAAGAAGGTGTGGTAGTCATCAGGAGAGGCGCCATCCTTGTCCCACATGTTCAAGCTCAGGGACTCGATAGACGGGGAAGACGTCACCGAGAGGATGAATGACAAGGCAGCAGTGGGCCCATCCACTCTCAAGGATCGCAGTCGAAGGAAGGAGCTTTCGAGATCAAATCCGCCGGTATCGGGAATCCCGCTGTCCCAATCGCTGCGAAAAGTCGACATGGTGAGATCTGTGAGGGTGTCGAGCCGGGACAGTGTGCGAAGAAAGTGGAGAGTCAAAGTCGGCCACGCGAGGTGCAGTTTGACTTTCTGGAGGCGTTGGACGTGAATGAAGGGCGGAGGCGAAATCGGGAAGTCGGTGGGGGTCATGTCCAGATCCAGCTCCTGCAGAGATGTGGCTGTGGCCAACACTTTGGCGAGCAGGGTTGAAACAGTGGTTGAAGTCGGCGGAGAAGCGGCTGAAGTCGGTGGAGAAGAGGCTGAAGTCGGTGGAGGGGAGAGTGACCCGTGGGCATCAAGACGGATACCGAAGGTGAGTATCCTCAGAGAAGGGACCACTAAAGACCTGACCATGGCATCGAGCCTGTCATCAGACGGTGAATCCGTATACCATGTCAAGCTCTGCAATCCAGGTAGTATGGGTTGCTCGCCGCTCCAGCGAACAACGTCCATGATAATGTCTAGATCGATCCTTTTGCGTAAAAAAGTGTCCATGTAGTTGATCACGCGAACACGACGAGCATATGCCTTGAACCGTTTTTTGTCACCTACGGGAAGCGCGTCGAGATCCTTCTGGGAAATTGGATAAGCTATGACAACCTCTGCAACTGGGAAGTGTATGCTTACGTGGCACTGTGCGTGGTCATCCCAGCGGACGGATGAGAGAATTTCGAGGAGAGGTGTAAAGCTGTAAATGTCCCTCCATAGGATACCCAATGCAGGTTCCGAAAATGCCTTGCAGACACGAGCACAGACCGGCAGGTAAGGATTCACAAGCCCAGGAGTGAAGAAGCTGAAGTGGGGGGAGTCAAGATATTGAAAGATATTGACGAGGATTTCATCACAGCAGAGGGCACTATTCGTCGGCGTCTGAGACATCCTTAGAAGTGATTGTGATTGTGGAGGAGTGCTGATACGAAGGAAATGACTTTATACTATTCCTGCAATGCCCATGCCCTTTCCTTTGTGAAATGCTTGCCGAACAAACGGTGACAAAGGACACGCTATTTGGAGATGGCCCGTGCGATGTGGTACTGAGTAGCTGAGTTACAAGCAACTGCATATTTGGCGTATTGATGGATACTTTGTACTCGACGCGGCTGCCGACTGAGCTACATCAGCTCAACAGCGAAAAAAACATATATAGTTACTTAACGCTCGCACCAGTCCAAGCTCCAACGGCTACATATCCGTGAGACCTTGACCGTCTTGCGCTCCCATGGCCAGAGCTGCGGCCTGATCGCGGGCGAGCATCACGCTTCCTATCACCTCGTCGTCAGGCCCATGTAGGAGTAACCGGACATCCCCCTCCCTTGAGCAGCACGAGATTATTAAAGCATGCCCCACCAGTCCAAATCTCGCCATAAGATTATTCCGGATGTCCTGCACGTCCTTGCGCATCATGGGCTATCGCAAAGTGAAATGTATAGGCGATGAGAGTTGACGAGACACGACAGGAGAATCTGGACCACGACGGGACCGAGCAGCAGGTGGTGTGAGCACTGCGAATCCATGCCAGGAGAAAAAGAACGTAGTCAGGCGTGCCGAACGATGCTGGCACGGGCACGGTGGCGGGAGCGCGACGACTTGAATTCTATCACATGCGTTCAGGGGCACACCGCGCGCGCGATGCCGGCGCGTAGTGCATTATGCAGTGCATGTGTCGGAAATTTATTTTGGGCCTGATAAGGCCCATCAGGGCCGCCAGACCCTCCCCATCTGGCAGGGAAATTGTAACTGAATAAGCTTCGGCCGTTGCCTGGCAAGATGCCTGGCGAGATGCCTGATAAGATGCCTGACAAGATGCCTGATAAGGACTGGGGTCAGCCGGCTTAGTCAATATTTGTATACAATTATATTTGTATTACATCTTATATACTATTATTAGCATATATTATATATCATTACACATGCTGCACACTAAAAGTATTGCGCAGACGAGGATTCGAACCCTCGACTACACTGGCACTTCAGAGCATAACACTACACCTACACACGACAATACCATTACACTACAAGACCGTACAAAATCCACCCCATATAAGCGCTATGAGTGCCAAATGTTCAGCCAATAACACCCGAGAGGGATCCCAAAACATTACCTGCCATTAGAGGGATATCTGCATGTTCGGAAAACAGCTGGTCCACGTCGTAGACAGCAGAGGCGACGCACAAGCATGTTTCCCATTTCTCGGCAGCGCATTGGTGCCACGTGATTGCGTCCGATCCTGGTAATTGCCGGCATCTGGCTGGCAGGGGCCTCTGCCAGATGTCGGTCCGGCCTGACGGCCCTTGCCGACAAAAAACAGCCTTATAAGGCATCTGATCACCCATTTCGGTGCTTCTCCAGGCGCTCATCAGGCTTTCGGCCTGATCAGGCGGGTTTGAAATTTCCGACATGCTTCACCGCGAGAGGAAAATTGACTGCCTTGATTCCAGTAGGTACTAAGGCTTAGAAATGTGTTTGCAAACCAAGGCGCAGTTGATGAGGTCCAGGGTTTTGAACCTCATGCGCAAAGCACCTTGAGATGTGGCCCGCTTGATGCACTGCACAAAAGACACAATGTGCCTAGACCGTGTGTGACGCATTGTCGTGGCTTCGCCCTGTTTGACAACGGCAGTAAGCATCGACAACAGAAGTTCTCACCGTTTCAGTATGACAAGAGAAGTTTGGCGGATTAATCAATGCATTGACACAATAATAGACAAAACATTCTGAGTCTAACCCGTATCAACTTCATAATTGACAAATTACGCCTCCGCACAACACTTGAGCTAGACTAGATTACCATAATATACAACAGATAGATGAAACAGGACCAGGCGGGACCTGACGCGCCGTCAGCCAAGGTACATGGAAGCAGAAGTAGCAAATGAAACGTACCGTTAGAACACGCACGACACTACGTGATCATATAGGCGGGCTATTATTTCGAGATCTTGCTTCATTGAAGGCAAGCAGCACGAGCTCGAATATCTGAGTCTTTTCAGGGCTCGTCGAAAGATAGCTGTGGCGGGAGTGATATTTAAGGAGCAAGTTGGCGCGCGGAAACAATCGCTCCAGAAGCTCCCCGACCGGCCTTGCCTGCGACACATCGATGTCGAACAGCACCCAGTCCAAGTTCATCGATTCCAACTGCACACTGATCGGCTCTGTGCGGCTCTGTAGCGCTAGCATCCCAGCATTGTCGATGCGCCATGGCATCGTGAGCTCGCGCAGTTGAGGGGTGCGGCGGATCATGTCGGCGACAGCAGGAAAAGATGGTACATGGTCGAAGGCCGGCGACGTGGGGGAGCCGAGATACAAGTTGGTAAGTCCAGGCCATGCATGCGCAAACGTGGTGACATCCTCGTCCGTGAGGAATAACGCATTAGTGCACGGATCGATCTGGACATTCCTAAGGCCCTTGCAGACCAGAAGGGGCTGGAAGAAGTCCTGGAACTGTGGCCACGAGCCGGGTGTGGATTGAGGTGCGTAATTGTATGTGACGGTACGCAGCGTCTCCGACCATACGGTAGCCTTGGAACGCAGCGTTGAGAAGAAGGTGTGGTAGTTGTCAGGAGAGGTGCCATTCCGCCCCAACATGTTCAAGATCAGGGACTCCATGGACGGTGAGGACGTCACCGAGAGGATGAGTGACAAGACAGCAGTGGGCCCGTCCACTCTCAAGGATCGCAGTCGAGGGAAAGAGCTTTCTAGATCGAATCCACCGGTGTCGGGGATCTCTTTGTTCCAATCGCTGCTAGAAGTCCTCACCGTGAGATCTGTGAGGGTGTCGAGCCGGGACAGCGTGCGAAGAAAGTGGAGTGTCAAACTCGGCGACGCGAGGTGCAGAAAGACTTTCTGGAGACGTTGGATGTGAATGAAGGGCGGAGGCGAAATCGGGAAGTCGAAGGGGGCCACAACCAGATGCAGGTCTTCCAGAGATGTGGCCGTGGCCAGCACTTGGGCGAGCAGGGTTGAGACAGAAGCTGAGGTTGGCGGAGGGGAGACCAGCCCGTAGGTTCTATGATGGATACCGAAGTCGAGTTTCTTCAGAGAGGGGACCACTAGCGCCTTGACCATGGCATCAAGCCTGGCATCAGACGGTGAATCCTCATGCAATGTCAAGTTCTGCAAGTTAGGTAGTAGATATTGCTCGCCGCTCCAGCCAACAATGTCCAAGATAATGTCTGGATCAAGCCTTGCGAGGTATCCATGGCACGTGTAACTGACCATGCGAACACGATTGGCATATTGCTTGAACCGTTCTTTGTCACTTATGGAAAGCGCGTTGAGATCGTCCTGGGAAATTGTATAAGCCGGAACAACCTCTGCAACTGGGAAGTGTATGCTTACGCGGCGCTGTGCGCGGTCATACCAGCGGGATGAGAGAATTTCCACGAGAGGTGTAAGGGTGTTGAGGTCCCTCCATAGAATACCTAATGCAGGTTCCAAAAACGCCCTGCAGACACGAGCACAGACTGACAAATGGGGATTCACAATCCCACGAGTGTTGAAGCTGAAGTGGGGGAGGTTAAGATATTGAAAGATATTGACGAGGATTTCGTCACAGGAGAGGGCACTGAGCGTCGGCGTCTGAGACATCCTTGGAAGTGATTGCGGAGGAGTGCTGATAAGAAGGAAGTGACTTTATACTATTCCTGCAATGTCCATGCACTCGCCTTTATTAAGTGCTTGCAGGACAAACGGCTCGCTCGGTACAAACTTAAGACAAAAGACGCGCTACTTGGCAATGGCCCATGCAATATGGTACTTTGGCTTCATTTGAGTAGTCACTGAACAACTGCAGATTTGGCGTATTGGTCGATGCTTTGTACTCGACGCCGCTGCTGACTGAACTACATCAGCGAGAAAACATATTAGTAACGCTCGCACCAGTGGTCCAAGCTACACATCCGTGAGAATCTCCTTGACCGTCTTGCGCTCTCTATCGGCGACCGCTGCAGCTTCTCGTCACCTCATCGTCAGGCTCATCCCACGACCGAAGCGACACAACGCGCACAAGCAGCGAGTGCGCCCTCTCGCGCGTCCTCCGAATCCCGCTCCTCCTCCCACCCTATCTCAGGCCCCAGTGCGGCGCACATACACCTCCGCACTCATGCTCGCACTCGCTCCACCGTGTTCCGGACTGATGGTGGCGCGGCATGGAGGACCGGGAGGGAGGAGGAAGGAAGTGCAGTGAGAGGCGTAGGCTTAGCGTATGGCAAGGGCGAGCACGACGTTTGCGCTCATGACAAATATGTTGAACTGTGTAAGCGGCGGATAAGTGTCGGTCAGATTCCTTCCGTATACCAATTGGATCTTCATCGTCCTCGTCGTTCTCTAACACTAACCGCCGTTCCGCCAGGGTTTGAAGCAAGCCCGTTGTACAGGCGCTTTGGCAATGGCAGCCGTCGATAACGGTTCCCGCAGGTCCTCTGCAATGGTCCCAGTCCCAGTCACAGAATCTGGGGTACAGCAGCGGGAAAGACGCCGAGCACAGCGGCTGTGCGTTCGTGCGCAGACGATCTGGTCGTGGGCACCACGACACTCGCAACCGCATAACTGATGTTGGCGAGTGAATATATGAAGGGACGGCGGGGGACGCCATGGGCGCATTGTCAGAATTAGTCGTGGTCGTCCGCTCACATCCGGGCCCCAATGTCGTGTAGATGTGCAGTAGGAAGGGCGATGGCGCCATCGAGCGGCGTGGTAACTGCGCGTATTTCGAGGGGGATCTGCTTCGACTACGCGAGCGGGGGTTGTACTGAGGTGTTGAGGGGCGACGAAAGTAACGCACGAAGCTGCTTTATGAGGTGCACGGCTTGAGGGAATTTGTGTGTCGGCATACCGAATACATTGGTCAAAATCTGAAAGACGTGTATTAGCACATGAATCAAGTGCTGCGAATGTTACATGACCGCAAAGCGACACGTAGATCGTTTGCCATGGATCGATGTTGGGACGAGAAGAGTACGACGCCTCCCTCTCATCTGTCTACATTTCAAGGCGGGAACAACTGGGGCCTCCACAATGATGTTGCAGCACACTCACCGAGCTGACGGCATACAGAAGTAACCGGACATCCTCCTCCCTTGCGCAGGATGAAATTGAAGCACACTCCACCGGACAACATCTCGTTTGAAGGTTGGTCCGAATGCCCCGCGCGTCTTAGCGCATCATCGCAAAGTGAACAACGGGAGAATCTAGACCACGCCGGTGGGGTAAGCAATGCGAATCCACGCCAGAAGGGAAACTTGGGCGCGCGTAGTTGACCATCGTGCCGCACGATGCTGCCAGGCACGGTGGCGGGAGCGCTCTCGACGATGGCTGAACGTTCCGACTCGAGCGGCCCGAGTTTAATTCTATCACATGCGTCCAGGAGTACACCACGTGACACCGACGCGTCGCCCGACATCTTCTGCATGACGGTGAGTCTTGCGAGGTTGGGAGCCCTGCACGTTTATTATGGTGTGGTACGTTCTCCAATGCCACATGCTTCAGCTTGTAGCCTCACCGGTACCGCGAGAGGAAAATTGACTGCCTCGATCCTGACAGGTACTAGTAACTACTAAGTACTAGCACTCCACCGATGGAGCATTTGCCACGCCGCCGTGATCGGGAGATGTCGACACGATTCGGTGCGGCCAGCCACTCCAATTGCGTCACTGCTTCGCTCACTGCATTATTTTCTTGGCTTCGGAGCGCCTGAATTCTGTGCGCAGCGGATCATTTTCAGCCAAAAGCCCCGGCGTGGTTACGCAACGCGTCATTCTCAACCCGTATATAAAGCTCAGCCCTTGCGTTGTCAGGGGCTCATCAACACAATTCCTCTCTTCTTTCACGCGCATATAATCTTTGCTTTCCCTGCTTAGAGCTTCAGCTCATTCAAGACGTCTCCATCGCTCGCAATAGACTATTCAACGACTTCAGTAATATCTCCCCCTTTCAGACACAATGCGTGCCGCACAAATCCTCCGCCAGCCTCTCACGCGTCGCGTTATGACCGGCGTTGCAGTCCGTGCTGCAAATCCTACCGCAGTGCATGGACGGGGCATGCTAACGGTGAAAGATCACGTCGTATGTCACCTTCACGCTTCCTACGGGCGACCGTGCTCATAATCCCGTGTAGTACTTCTCGAAGGCAACTGCAGAGGGCGCCGGCCGTTATGGCACTGTCAAGTCCAATGGTGATGCCCCTCTCGAACTGAAAATGGACATGCCCAAGGTCGCCGGCGGCAAGGGCGAAGGACAGAACCCAGAACAGCTCTTTGCCATGGGTTACGCATGTACGCGTCTTGTCCCCTCCGTAGCTCGTGCCTCTCTGACAGTATGATGACAGCGTGTTTCCTTGGCGCGCTCCAACTAGCTGCGGCGCGTGCCAACAAGAAGGAGCTTGCGGAACAGGCCAAGGTCAACGCGATGGTATTCCTCGGCCATTTCCTCGATCCTAATGTGGACGGCTTCGGCCTGCGAGTGGATATCGAGGTTGAGAATTGCCCAGACGATGCCATCATTGGCGCAGCGCATGAGGTGGGTGTTGTGACAGGGTGGTGTTCGTAGGCAATGCTGACCTACCTTCCCCTGTAGTTCTGCCCCTACAGCCGTGCACTTAAGCACGGCGTCGACGTGACCGTCACCAAGGCACACGATCATGACAACTCCTCGTAAGTTAGGAGATATTTATCGGGACATGGAATGTCTGTCGCAAATTTATGTAGCACTACTGTACTTCTATACTACGCATACCCCGTTGATTTTGCTATTTCGTTTGACTTCGCCAGATTATATATTCCGAGTTTATAAACATAAATATGACGTCACGCAAAATAACCTTAACCCCATGATGAGCTGCTGGCAAATTTGACCGAGAACGGTCAAAACTTCCCACGCCTCTTGCCATTCCTCTCTGACCTCTGCGCTTTCACACCTTCCACTGACACACTCACAAA
Source organism: Amylocystis lapponica (assembly GCA_022376435.1). Lineage (NCBI taxonomy): Eukaryota > Fungi > Basidiomycota > Agaricomycetes > Polyporales > Postiaceae > Amylocystis > Amylocystis lapponica. Next base: position 8,371 of record JABYQE010000020.1, read on the forward strand.
ATGGCAACCGTACACCCCTCGCGTATGGCGCTCGTCCCACAGGATCCAAAGTCGCATACCCACGGAGGAGCTCGCCGTCACCGCCCCCTGCTCGCCGACCGCCGCCTTCCCCGCCGCCGCCAAAGAGCAAGCAAGGACGATACGCGGAAGCCACGAGGCAGGGAGCACGACCGCAGTCGCGAGGACGACGACAGGCCGCCGCGGGACAGACACAGGCACACGGACGTCGGCCGTGACCGCCATCGCGACGTCGAGCGGGCGACGGACAAGTACGCGGACAAAGACGCAGAGACAGAGACAGAGACGGAGCGGGAGAGGGAGAGGGAAGGCAGGCGCGGGCGCGCCCGTGCCGACGAATACTTCGGCGACGACGGCGCACGCAAGCGGCGCCGCAGCCGCTCGCACAGCGCCGAGCCCTCGCGCGACGACCGGCGAGAGCGCGACAGGCCCCGGCGGCCGAGCCCCGAGTACTCAGAGTACAGGCGGCCGTCGTCGTCGCCCCAGCGCGAGAGCGCCGCGCCTGCGCCTGCGCCCTGGAGACAGCAGGAAAACATGTACCCCCCTGGACGGCGCGAGCGGCCTGCGCAAGGCGGGTATGGCGGTGGCGGGGCAGACTTCATGGACAGGTGTGTTGATGTTGCGGTTGCGCATCTCACTGGCGCGTGGACTCATCAGGCATGTTTGCGCGCAGTCGGAGGCAGCAGAGGGAAACTATTTCTGTCAACATCTGGCCCTCTTCGCCGAAAGCGCCGACACGCAATTTGTGGGTGTTCTGTTTACCTCTATGTCTATTCAGGCGATAATAACATTCTACACCACAGGCGTTCACCCAGTCCAGACTCTAAACGCCGTAAGAAGTCGAGCAAACGCCGACATGTCTCGGACGACGACTCGGATACGGATTCCGAGGAGGAGCGTCGGCGTCGGGAGAGGAAGGAACACAAGAAGGCGCGAAGGGAGAAAGAGAGGGACAGAGAGCGGGAGGACCGCCGCCGGGAGCGAGACCGCCGCCATCGCAAGTCCGAGTCCCGCAGGCGTAGCGACGACGAAGACGAGGAGGACAGGCACCACCGCAGCGCGCGCAAGAGCAAAAGTCTGAGCAGGAGCGCGGACAACAAGCGGCGGAGCGCCACGCGCACACGGAGTCCAGACCAGCGGCCGCCCTCCAGCAGATCGGATGCGGAAGAGGACGAGTGGGTCGAGAAGCCCGCAGCCCCTGTGCCTGCCGTCTCTCCACCAGCAGAGACGAACGGCAGCGCGTCGATGCCGCCTCCTGCCTCGATACCGCCCGCTGCCTTGCAGCGTGCAGCCGCGGGCGCGGACGACGGTTCGGACGACGAGGTCGGGCCGCAGCCGCTGTACCAGGCCTCCTCGTCGCGTAAGATTGACGAGCGCCAGTACGGCGGGGCGTTGCTGCGCGGCGAAGGAAGTGCCATGGCTGCGTTCCTCAAGGACGGGACGGACATGCGCATTCCGCGGCGTGGCGAGATCGGGCTGTCGTCCGACGAGATCGCGACGTACGAGCAGGTCGGGTACGTGATGAGCGGGAGCCGCCACCGGCGCATGAACGCGGTGCGGATGCGCAAGGAGAACCAGGTCATCAGCGCGGAGGAAAAACGCGGGATCCTCAAGCTCCAGCAGGAGGAGCGCGAGCGCCGGGAAGCTATTTTGCGGGAGGAGTTCCAGCAGCTGGTCGATGACAAGCTCAAGACGCAGGGTACTGCGAAGTCAGGATAGTCTTGGATAGTCCCATCTATGTGCTTTACGTGGCACTTTGAACCTGGATATTCTTGTGCTTCAATGGTTCGTGATTGGTGTTGCTCCGCTGGCGCGAAGGAAGATATATATAATACTGTGCACCTGCCCTTGCATCCACATCGCGGTGCATTACAGTAGTACGAAACGTCGTCATACCGCGTGATGGAACAAAGTACATACGAGCTTATTTGGAATCGCCTGCCATGGACATTGTGCATGAATCCTGCTTGACGGGATTCTAGAGCTCCTCGCGCGGGCCCTTCGGGTCTAGTGAGACGAGCTCAACATCAAAGACCAATGCAGAGTTGGCAGGAATGACGTTGCCAAACCCGCGCGGTCCTGATAATGGCAGTAAGAATGAAGGGAGATTCAATGGTTAACTGCTGCGGGCACTTACCATACGCGAGGTGAGAGGGGATGGTGAGTGTACGCTTCTCGTCGACGCACATGCCCTGTAGTCCTTGGTCCCAGCCGCGAATGACTTGGCCTACGCCCACTGCAAAGACCACAATCAGAAATAGTTTCGTGAGCATGTAGAGCACTGCTTACGGGTTACGGGTAGCGGTTGGTTGCGGTCGTGGCTGAACCCCCAAGGTCAGCGTCTCTACTACGTGCCCTCGTGTCAGAAATGCTTACCTCGAGTCGAACTTGTTGCCATTGGCAAACAACGTGCCCGTCTAGCCCGAATCGCGCTCAGTCGGAGCCTGCTTGCTGACACGCAACGCGACTCACGTAGTGTACCTTCAACGCATCCCCTGTCTGCGCCTTGATCTTGCAGTCTGCAGGCTCATACGTTGTCTTTATCACAAGCTCAGCTGGGGGCTCGGGCGCGTCGGCCAGGACGACGAGGGCGGAAGCGAGGGCAAGCAAGTAGCTGAAGAGTCTCATCGTCACCGTTCCGATAGCTGCAGAGAGTGCCCCGCGCCAGATTCGGACATAGCACCCGTGGGAAACAGGTAGGATTTCCATATTTGAATGCTTTGTCAGAACTGTACAGGGCACACCCGACTAACCTTAATTTTCCTCTCCCTTCACCGACCTGCACGCCGAGCTCGACATCAAGAACGATGGTCTGTTGTGCTTCCCTCTGACTTTCTACAACAGAGCTGATACTTCCTCCAGCCTTCCCAAAAGACCTTCAGAACGAAGCGCATCCTTGCCAAGGCCTCGCGCCAGAATCGGTGAGTCTGCAACGTTCCCGCCTGGTTGTGTATCTCATCCGACCACACCAGACCTATCCCCCAGTGGTTCCGCCTGAAGTCGGATACCAAAATCCAGGTATGCCTGGACGCTTTGTCGTCCGTCCGATCGCTGAACATGTTGTTTTGCAGTACAATGCCAAGCGGCGACACTGGAGACGCACCAAGCTCAACATCTAGACGAGCAGCTCCGCACGCTGCCGCGCATGTTGTTGGCTCCGTTGTATGAGAGGGGGGTGGGAGATGACCGCGCCACCGTCGAGATGATCGTCAATAATGCACACGCAACCATGTACTCCTCCGCTTTCGGTCTATGGCCCTCCCGCTAAGATATTCGCATGCATCATCTTTTTCTCTGGCCGTGATGTGCTACTGAGTCCTTCTGCGTCGTCTTTCAAGCGATCTCGTCTTACCTGCAGCGGTCGTGATCAGGTATGTTGGGCTTGAACAGGCCTAGGGGATCTTTGGTTCAGTGCAGATTCGGCTTTTCGTCGCCAAACCTACGAATGCTAACCCGTCACCCGTTACTTCGCGGCTCATGGCATGTTTTCTCAGCATTCTAATCGTATCGCTGGGGCGCATGCATCTTCCCTTTTGACTACTCTATGGTCACGATTTTGCATCATGGGACGGATTCTATTCGGTCATCGATATGCAACCACAACGGCATGAATTGGCTGTGGTATTGATCCAAGCTGGAAATACTCCTGCGCCACTGTGGAGTGTGTTTCTGACTGGTGCGAAGTTTTGCTACTGCTATTGACTTTATGCATTTGTAGAATTCACATTGACGACACTGAGCGGTAAGCATGCCTTTGCACGTTTGATCTCCCGATGACTCACGACCACACCGTGCAGCAGGATTGGTCCTCAGGTAATAGAGATCACTCGCGGCGTCGTCGGTGCAGCACTGACCAGTTGGATGACAGAACAGGCGATGCGTGGAATCTCGGTCCCTTGCTTTGTCGTTGGCCGGTCGTATTATACCCCGATTTGATGCCGCGACTTGGGGAAGCTGCAGACAAAGTGGTCTTTGTTGCCTTTGTCCGGTGGAATTCGTCATGTCCGCCACTTTGAATCCTGCTTTGTTGCGCTTCGGGGATAAATAGAGGCGAGTCTTTCAGGGTTCCGAATCATTCCTCTCCTCCTTGTCATGATCCTCGTGATGAACCATCTCCGAATTCCTTTGTCTCCACTGCGAAGTAACGACTATGCCTTCCGCCGACCAAGCGACAGATGACTTGATACAAATCCAGCACCTGGAATCACTGGAACTCCCACTACCCGTGCGAGTGCCCGAAGTTGACTGCGGGGATCTGTGATCACGGAAGACGGACTTGGCTCCTTTCCCAACAGTCGGCGCTGTTCTATAGGTTCCCGGATTCGATGAGAACATCCCACGCAGAGCAGTTTCGGTCAGTATTATTCTCGACGCCGAACTGTAAACCGTTTGCTGCCTAGTATCTCAAAGTGGCTAAATCTGACTCATTTTTTTGTCCGATAGGCACATGCCATGAGCTACCCCCGGCTTCTAGATGCCCGTGCATGCCGCTGCGTATACTTGAGTACGAACTCTATCACGTAGCCGGCGGTTCATTCCCAAAGCGTTTGCGCTTGTTCGTCTCACTGGCAGCATTGACCTTGATACACTCGGGTCTCAGTTCGTTAGTCCAGCATCGCGCTACGTATACGGTACTGCACTCCAAAGGTCTGTTTCCTCCTCGCATGCTCACTTGTCATTTACCTCACCACGAAGAAAGTTGCATACCATTGACGGTCTCCGTGCATACATACGAGTTGCATCACGAGACTTCCCTGGACGGCAAGATATGCTTTCGATCTATCTGCTGCGCAAACCGGCGACAAGTGCAGGGCTGAAGTCTGGACTTGGGTACTCCAGCTCGAGGTGAGTGTTTTCTTTTTCTAGTACTGTGGCATCGGGGATACATGCTCACGAACACATAGGCTGCAGGAATCTTCCAAAGAAACGCACCCCGTAGAGCCAGCTCTTCGCTGAACATCGGACTCCATTCCTCAGCTTATGCAATCCTACATAGATGCATACTACGTATGTGTATCGCACTGCGTCAGGCCGTTACCTTATCGCCCTCCAGCACGGCTGGTCTGTTTGCCGTGCCGCCAGTCTCCCTCGGTTCAGAATCACATCCAGAGGTCTCCTTGCATACCAAGGAATGTCCTCGCCGTCGTTTTCATAATATTGGTTCCTTCCGATGATCCGGCGCTATGAATGGGTCTCATGTTGTATTCTACTAGTACTAGTGTTTGTAAAGTGTATCAACTCCGATTGTGAAGATAACACCGTCACGTCAAACTGGGATATTGAGTGTTAACATCGAGCGGGGACGTCTATTGTATGCGGCATTCACCGTATGCACGACGTGCAATGACCTGGCGTTCTCCATGTACGCCGCGGAGAATGCCAATAGCTTGTGGACCGTCTTTTGTCTAACGCGTACGTGGGCAGGACATTACTTGTTCCCCTTCGAATGTTCGCTCAAGAATCCCATGGGACCGTAGTCTTTGGCATCCTAGAACCTTGGGTCTGACCTGTGCGCAGTCTGTTTTGTGTTCCACAGCGGCTGCAAACGTTGACAATGAAGTTCTCACCGTTTCATGCTAACAAAAGAAGCTCGCCGAGCTCAACAATACACCTTTGTGCTTCGGGGACATTGAGGCGGACCGTATCAACTTCGCGACAAACTACAATCTACTCGTCTCCGCGCACTGGCAACACTTGAGAGCCCGACTATATTGTCGTAAAATATGGTAGACAGACAAAGCAGGACCAGACGGGACCTGTCACTCCGTCAGCCAAGGCACATGGACGCAGACATGGCAACACGAAACACACCGTCAGAACACGCACGGCCCGACGCGGCCATAGGGCAGCGACAGTCTCCGATCTCTCGCCCCCTCAAACGCAAGCCCAACGTGCGAGAGGAACTCCGTCTGCCCAGGGCTCAGTACACGATGGGACGGCCCCATGCACGCTTTCATGTCGAGACGCGGAAACAACCGCTCCAAGAGCTCGCCGAACGGCTTCGCCCGCGACACGTCGAAGTCGAACCGCACCACGCCCAGATCGAGCACCTCGACCTGCGCACCGATCGGCTCCGCGCGGGTCTGCAGCGCTAGTATCCCGGCACTGTCGATGCGCCACGGCATCCTGAGCGCGGTCAGCTGGGGCATGCGGCGGAAGATGTCGGCGACAGCGGGGAAGGACGGCACAGCGTCGAATTGGCCGACCAGATCGAACGTGACGAGTGCAGGCCACGCACGCGCAAAGCCGGCGACATCTTCGTCCGTGAAAGACAAAGGGTGGAGGGGCAGTCTGACCTCAAGTTTCGTAAGGCCCTGGCAGCCCAAAAGGGGCCGGATGTAGTCTTTGAACTGCGGCCACGAGTGGAGGTCGGGTTGGAGTTGAAGTTGAAGTTCGAGTTGGACGGAACGTAACGTCGCGGACCATATGGCGAGCTTGGAACGTAATATTGAAAGGAATGTGTGGCAGTTACCATCCGACTCGCTCACGTCCAACTTCAGATAGTCGATGGACGGTGAGGACGTCACAGAGAGGAGGAATGACAAGTGATCAGAGGATCCACTCAGACTCAGGTATCGCAGTCGAAAGAAGGAGTTCTCAAGGTCGAACTCGCCAATGTCGGCGCTACCATTGTCCCAATCGCTGCTGTACGCGGTCACGCTGAGCTCTGTGAGGGTCTCGAGCCGCGACAGCGTGCGAAGAAAGTGGACGGTCAGAGTCGGCCACCTGAGGTGCAATTTCACTTTCCGGAGACGCTGGACGTGAACGAAGGGTGGGGGCGAAATCGGGAAGTTGCAGCCGGAGAAGTCCAGATATAGCTCCTCCAGAGACGTGGGCACGGCCAGCAGTTTGGCGAGCAAGGTGGAAACGTCGGCTGAGATTGACGGAGAAACGTTTGACACGTCGGCCTGGAAAAAGAGAATGAAGCAGAGTATCCGTAGAGAAGGGACCACGAAGGGCATGACTATGTCGTCAGACGGTGAACGTTGAAACCACGTCAAGCTTTGTAAGTTAGGTAGCATATAGTCCTGTTTGGTCCAGAGAAACGTCTGCAAGATACTGTCCGAATGGACCTTTTTGTCAGTGTGCCTGAAGGTGAACACGCGAATACGGTCAGTGTACTGCTTGAACCGCTGCATGTCACCTGCTGGAGCGTTGCCGAGATGTTTCTGGAAACATGGGGTGAGCCGGAACAACGTTTGCAACCTGGGAAGTATGTGCTTACGTAGCATCGTTCGTGCTCATCCCACCGAAAGGACGGAAGCACTTTGAAGAGACATTTGACGCCGTCGACGTCTTTCCATAGAATATTCAGTGCAAGTACCGAGATTGTCTTGCAGACGCGAGCACAGGCCGGCAGGTAAGGATTGTAAAGGCGAAGAGTGGTGGCATCTTGCCAGGGACAGTTAAGGTGCTCAAGTATCTCGAGGAGGATATCATCACAGTCGAGGGCGCGATGCATTCTAAGGCGTACCTGGTAGTGATTGCGGAGGAGGGCTGATGCTAAGGATGAGACTCTATAAATACCTATGCCCATGCCTTTATCAAGTGCTTGCAGGACAAACCGCTGCCCGCTCGCTCGGTGCAAACTCTGAGACAAAGACACGATGGTGATGGCCTGGTAATTTGACTTGGTTTAAGTGGTATCAGACTATGCTGAAGATGAATGCATTATTGCCAGTGCGTGTTGGGATGCGGTCGCCTGCACCGACTGAGCAACATCAGCTAAACAGCGAGAAAACACAGCTTGGTAACGCTCGCACCAATGGTCCAAGCTACATCCGCTAAACATCGGCGAGAATATACACCAAGATCTCCTTGACTGTCTTGCGCTCCCTGCGCCTGGCGCATGGCCCACCACTTGGTCTCTTGTCACAGGGTTGTCCCGGATGCCCTGGTGCATATCCTTGCGTGTCATGGGCCGTCGCAGAGTGGGGTGTATGCGCGATGAGACACAAGAGAAGAGTCTGGGGCACGACAAAACCGAAGGCAAGGTGGTGTGAGAATCCGCGTGAGGGGTGAATGAATGTATTTTTGCGTCCCGAGAGATATCTGGCACGGTCGGCGTCAGTGGCGGGAGACATGATCCCGACGCGCCGCGCTTCCCAGAATCAATCTTTGACTCTAGCCTCGACGCGACAATCTTGTTCGGAAAGAATACTTTGGGGGTTGGTCACCAGCCACGAACCCGCTAACCTCCATTCCCGAAAGGAACCTCCAAAGCCCAAAGTGCACTCCAGCCGCCGCCGTCCACAGCCCAAAGCCTCCACGCAGGCAGGCTGCACAGTTGCCCGTCGACGAGAACGGTACAGTCCGCACTCTCCCATATTGATTTGTGTATAGAGGTCTGGTCATGCGACACGAATGGCATTGCCGCCCTCGGCCACTGGCACGAGGCTCACTGTCACCGTCCCGGACTCAGAAACCCCAGGAGTCGATCACGGTTGACGAGCCTTGGAGCCGACTACCCGGGACTTGGTGGACGAGGACTGTTCACGCGGTCAAGATTGTTGCGGTAATTGGATCGTGTTCACAGCATTGGCACCAGAACAGATGTATACCTTATGTTGCGGCACGCAAGCATCGAGAGGGAATCTCTCACCGGTGTAAGCTTTGTTCTTGATATCAACTACATGGCTATATGTTGATTAGCTGAAAAGATAGACCAGGCGTCTCCGGCGCACTACCTTGGCGCCTTTGCTTACGCCTCTGGAAAATGATGTCCTTGAAACCGCGTGAGATGACGTGCATGTGTGTACTGGGAACCATTGATGCAATAATTCATATAATATTAGAGTCCAACCGTGTCCGAGTCGACTTCACGACGGGCTAGTGGAAAAGCTACTATCATCCATTCCGTGCAATGCTCAAGAGCCCTATTAAACCGTCGCGATATATTTACTCCAAAAGATATAGCCAAAGAGAGAATATGGAGAAAACAGGACCAGGCGGGACCTATCACTCTGTCAGTCAAGGCACATGTAACAAGACGCAGCAACATCAAACATACCGTCAGAACACGCACGGCACTCTACGGCGCTGCGTGGCCATGGGCCAGCGATTGTCGACGTCTTGCTCCCTTGAAAGCACGTCGAACATGCTTGAGGAACCTTTTTTCCATATAGGGAACGACGTATTGCTGATAAGGAGACCCCATGCAGGCTGCAATGTCGAGACGTGGGAACAACCGCTCCAGGAGCTCGCCGAACAGCCTGATCTGGGGCACAATGAGCTCGAACACCACCACGCTCAGATCAAACGACTCGAACTGCCCACTAATCGGCCCCCTGTTGCTCTGCAGCGATAGGATCCCAGCTCTGTCAATGCAACAAGGCATTATGAGCGACCTCAGTTGAGGCATGTGGCGCGTCATGTCGGCGACAGCGGAAAAAGAGGGTGTATTGTTGAAGTCGCCTGCTGTGCAGTCCAGGTTCAAGTCGACAAGTGCAGGCCATGCACATGGCATTTCAGCCAGGTATTTGTCGGGGAAAGTTGGCATCCCATACGGCATGAAAATCAGGACCCTGACGTTATTGCAGGCCAGAAGAGGCCGCATGTAATCCGCGAACTGCGGCCAGGAACCGAGGCCGGGATTAAACAGAATTCGGAAACTGACGGTCTGCAATGTCACGGACCATATGGCAACTTTTATATTCAGCATTGTGAGGAAGGTATAGCAGTCGTCAGGATAGTCTTCGTCCCCCGTCGCGTCCAGGTATACGGAATTAATGGATGGTGAGGACATCGCCGAGAGGATGAATGACAGGTGAGCAAAGGGCCCTTGCACCCGAAGGAGTCGCAGTTGAGGGAACGAGTTTCTGCGATCGAACTGGCGAGTGTCGACGACCTCACTGTGCTCATCAGCGTTGGTGGCAGTGTCCACGGTGAGTTCCGTGAGGGTGTCGAGTCGGGACAGTGTGCGAAGGAAGTGGTAAGCGAGTGCCGACCACGGAAGGGCTAGGGTCACTTTTTGGAGACGTTGGACATGAATGAGGGGTGGAGGCGAAATCGGGAAGTTGCAGCATCTCAAGTCCAGTCTCAGCTCCACCAAAGACGTGGCCGCGGCCAGTAGTTTAGTGAGAAGGGTAGAAACAGCGTCTGGGATCGATGGAGAGACCTCTCGAGCGTTGTCCTGGCGATCGAGAGTGAAGTCGAGTTTTTCGAGAGAAGGGGTCATGAAGGACATGACTGTGTTATCAGACGGGGAGCATTGATACCACTCCAAGCTCTGCAAGTTAGGTAGCATGTATTTCTGGTCGGTCCAGCCAACAACGTCCATGATGGTCTTTGAATCGACATCTTTCTCAGTGTTTCCGAAGCGGAAGGTGCGAATGCGTCCAGCATACTGCTTGAACCGCTCCATGTCACCTGCTGCGGGACAGTCGCAACGTTTCTGGAGATATGGGGTGAGCCGGAACAACACCTGCAACCTGGGAAATATGTGCTTACGTAGCATTCCGCATGCTTATCCCACTCCAAGTCAAAACACGGAAGAATGTTGAGGAGACATTTAATGCCAACGATGTACTTCCATAGAACATCCAATGCAAGGACCGAAATTGTCTTGCAGAGGCAAGCACAGGGCGGTAGGTAAGGGTTGCGAAAGCGAAGAGAGACGTCGTTTAGCAAGGGGCAGTTAAGATGCTCAATAATCTCGAGGAGGATATCATCACAGTCGAGGGCACGATGCATTCTGAGGCGTACTTGGTAGTGGTTGCGGGGGAGTGCTGCTGCGAAGGACGTGGCTTTATACATGCCCAAGGACAAAACGTAGCGCGCTCGCAGACCCTAAGACAAAAGACACGCCACCGGGCGATGTCTTGTGCGATGTGGCACCTTGACTTCATTTGTGCAGTACGCAGTAGCTTTGTACTAGATGCGGCTGCCTGAACTGACTGAGCTATATCAGCTGAATAGCAAGAGAATATACTGCTAACACTCGCACCAATTGTCCCCATCCATCTTCCGGGGGGAGGGCTGGCCTGGGGCTCAAGAGTCAAGAGTCAATACGAATGCGCCACATCAGCCACGATCCAGCCGCAAGTGCGATCTAGTGGCGATCAGTACGACCACAGGTAACAAGACAATTGGGGATGCAAGTATGTGGGCGCGCAAACGATACTGGCACGGTGGAGACGTCGGCATGACAAGACATATGCATATGCATCATGGAATGCTCTATCACATGTCCAGGACTGTCTGTCTTGAATGCATCATGTGATGTCGACGCGTTTCCCAGAAATGGATTCAACTGAGCTGGCCGACGCGAGCAGACGTGCAGCTAGTAGCGTTGGGAGGCCTGCGGCGGCATGTCATTCGTTCTAGTTTGCACGAGCTGGAGCACTCTCGGAGCTCGTGGTACTGAAGAGTTGAAGGATGTTGTGAGTCCCAATGGGTCCATGGCCACGCCTGTGTCGCTGGGTTTGACTTCTTCCGGGTCGCGCGCCTCCCGCGCTGACGCCGAGCCTGAAAACCGCCATCTTGGAATTGTATTCAACCACGTACCATCAGTCGGAGACGATCTGAAACACCAGTGGCATTAATTGGCTGTGGTATATCCTGGCTGGAAATGCTACCGCTCGTCAGGATTACTGAACGCGGAGCTCGTGCCACATCAACGACAAAAATAACCAAGGCACATGTAACGCAACATCCGACATACCGCCAGTCTAAGAACACGCGCACGGCACTCTACGGCACTGCGTGGCCGCAAGTCAGCGACTGTCTTCGAGATCTTGCTCCCTCAAAAGCAAGCTGGACGTGCCCGAGGAACTCCCTCCGCTGAGAGTTCAGTGGTCGCATGGGAGGCCGCATCCAGGCTGCGATGTCGAGACGCGGGAACAATCGCTCCAGGAGCTCGCCGAACAGCGTGACCTGGGGCACATCAACATCGCGATCGAACTCCACCACGCTCAGATCGAACGATTCCAACCGCACACTAGCGGGCTCCGTGAGGCTCTGCAGTGCCATGATCCCGGCATTGTCGATGCAGCATGGCAACAAGAGCACACGCAGGCGAGGTATGCCGCAAACCATGTCAGCGACAGCGGGAAAAGAGGGCAGGTCGTAGAAGGCGCCTTCCAGTTTCAACTCGACCAGTGCAGGCCACTCGCGTGGAAATTGCTCCAGATCTTTGTTCGTGAGGCCAGCGGGCAGCCAAACATAAAGATTTCTGAGGCCCTTGCAGACCCGAAGGGGCTCGGTGTAGCGCTCGAACGACGGCCAGTCACCGTGCTTGGGTCGGAGTCGAAGTACGACACAGACGGTCCGCAACGTCGCAGACCATATGGCAGCCTTGGAATCCAGTGTTGTAAGGAAGGTGTTGCAGTGTTCAGGAGAGTCTCCGTCCGATCCCGCCGCGTCCAGGTGCAAGAAATCAACGGCTGTTGAGGACGTCACAGAGAGGACGAATGACAAGTGAGCGAAGGGTCCCCGCGCGTGAAGATGTCGCAGTGAAGAGAATGAGCTTCCACGGTCGAACCCGCGAATGTCGGCAATCCCCCTATCCCAATCGCTGCTGTAAGTGTGCACAGTGAGTTCTGTGAGAGTCTCGAGCCGGGACAGTGTGCGAAGAAAGTAGAGTGCCAGAGTCGGCCATCTGAGGTATAGTGTCACTTTTCGGAGACATTGGACGTGAATGGGGGGTAGAGGCGAAATCGGGAAGTTGCAGCCGCCCAGGTCCAGACTCAGCTCCTCCAGAGACGTGGCCACGGCCAGTAGGCTGGCAAGCACTGGGATCGACGGAGAGACGCCTGGCGTATTGGCAGGGAAATCGAGCTCGAAGTCGAGTTTCTTCAGGGAAGGTACTATGAAGGACATGACTGTGGTATCAGATGGTGAACACTGATACCACGTCAAGCTCTGCAGGTTAGGCAGCATATATCGCTGGCCGGTCCAGCCAACCGTCTGCAAGATACTGTCCGAATGGACCTTTTTTTCAGTGTGCTTGAAGGCGAACACGCGAATACGGTCAGTATATAGCTTGAACCGCTGCATGTCACCTGCTGAAGCGTTGCAGATATGTTTCTGGAAACGTGGGGTGAGCCGGAACAACGTTTGCAACCTGGGAAGTATGTGCTTACGTAGCATTGTTCGTCCTCATCCCACCGAAAGGACGGAAGCATTTTGAAGAGACGTTTGACGCCGTCGACGTCTTTCCATAGAATATTCAGTGCAAGTACCGAGATTGTCTTGCAGACGAGAGCACAGGCCTGCAGGTAAGTATTGCGAAAGCGAAGAGTGGAGTCTAGCAAGGTCCAGTTCAGATGCTCAAGAATCTCGAGGAGGATATCATCACAGTCGAGGGCGCGATGCATTTTGAGGCGTACTTGGTAGTGATTACGGAAGAGCGCTGATGCGAGGGACGTGAGTTGATATATGGCCGTGCCTTGATCAAAGACAAACCGTGGAGCGCTTGCAAAGCCTAAGACAAAAGAAACGCCATCTGGCGATGGCGATGGCCCGTGCGGTGTGGCACTTTGACTTGATTTGAGTAGTACGCGATAGCGTGGGTGCTTTGTACTGACAAACTCCCACACCAATGTTCCAAACGTTCCCAACCATCTCCGGGAGGATGTGCCACATTAGCCACTGCAGCTCAGCCACCAGGAGCACGATGCGATCTCGGGGCAAAGAGATGATGTGAACATTACGACTATGGATTCGAGAACGGAGACGTGGATGGCACGACAAGGGCTCTATTAGTATCACATGCGTCCAGGCGCACATCATGTGCGTTCCCCAGAAACAATTTCTAATCCTTTGGAACTGAACGCGAGCAGGCGGCGCATTTCAGTCTCTGCACGGGGGGCGAAGAGTACTTTGAGGAACCTTGTGGGTCCGTGCCAGGCGGTGGCCACGCAGGGCCACGCGCCCGTGCCGCTGAGTTTGGCTTGGCCTCGGCTTCTTCGCCTCCCGCGCTGGCAACTGCTTCCTTCATCTGCCACTTCCAACTGCGAACCGCCATCTGGCAAATGCCTCCCAGAAAGACTCGTGCCGCAAGCTCTGCGCCCAAGGCAGCACCAGAAGTTCCTGACCCAGGTGTCGACTCAGAAGATGCCTCCCCGCCACCATCATCTCCTTCACCATCGCCTCCTCCAGCCCCAGCCCCACGAAGGTCCACCAGGACTGTATCGAAGACTGTAGTAGAGCCTGCTCCGAGCAAACAACCGGCGAAGCCACCTCCCAAGCCCAAAGCCGCACCCCGTACCAAAACTACCGCCGCCGCCACCGCCACCGCACCTACAGCCGCACCTGCACAGCGCAAAGCCTCAGCAAACACGGCCCAGCTCATAAACGATCTCCCTGTCCCGCCAGAGCATCTGCGCCCCGGGCTACTGCTGTTCTGCTGGGGCGACGGCGGCTCCGGACAGCTCGGTCTCGCCCCAGACTTCACGGCCCAGCTCAACAAGACTCGCCGAAACAAGTTCGTCGAGGAGAAGATGGAGGAGGGCGCGTTCGGCGGCCCGGGTGCCGGTCTCGAGACGATCGCCGCAGGCGGGCTGCACACCCTGCTCGTCGACGAGAACGGCACTGTGCGCACTCTTCCTTGTTCATTGAGCCCCCAGCCCCTCATACTGACTCGTGCCAGGTCTGGTCATGCGGCGCGAACGACAACGCCGCCCTCGGCCGCGTCACCGTCACCATCCCGGACCCGGCCAACCCCCAAGAGTCGATCGAGGTCGACGAGCGGACCCTGGAGCCGACCACCGTCCCCGTCCCCATCCAGAGCCTGGTCGACGAGGGCTTCCGCGCGGTCAAGGTCGTCGCAGGGGACAGCATATCCGCCGCGATCAGTAGCGAGGGCGACCTGCGCGTCTGGGGCACCTTCCGCGTGAGCACCACGCCCCGCACCCGCGCACCCGCACTCACACGCCCGCACACAGGGAAACGAGGGCCTCGTGGGCTTCTCCAGCAGCGCAGAGCGCCAGTTCACGCCCGTGCCCGTCGTCGACCTCGCCGCGGAGAAGTTCGTCGCCGCCGCCGCGGGGAACAACCACCTCATCCTCCTCACCACGCACGGGCACCTCTACACGCTCGGCGCGGGCGAGGAGGGCCAGCTTGGCCGCCGCGTGCTCGAGCGCCGCAAGGTGCGCGGGACCGTCCCCGCGAAGATCGTCCTCGGCCGCCGCTCGCGCAAGGCCGTCGCGGTCGGCGCGGGCGCGCACCACTCGTTCGCGGTCGACGACGAGGGCACCGCGTGGGGCTGGGGCGTGAACAGCCACGGCCAGACGGGCACGGGCGCGCGCGAGCGCGAGGTGCGCGCGCCGCAGCGCGTCGCGGGGCTCGACCGCGCGGGGCTCGGCGGCGCGGCGGTCGTGCAGATCGCGGGCGGCGACCTGCACACGCTGTTCCTGACGTCGGACGGGCGCGTGTATGCGTGCGGCGTCGCGGACGAGGGCCAGCTCGGCCTCGCGGACGATGACGCGGCGTTTACGAGCGACGACGACGACGACGGCGCGGCGGACAGGGCGTTCCTGGCGCGGCCGGCGCGCGTCGCGTTCCCGGAGGATCACTTGGTCGACCCTGTCGTGCACATCGCGTGCGGGACGCATAATAATGTCGTCGTGACCGAGGGCGGCGCGATGTATTCGTGGGGCCGGCAGGTGACGGGCGAGCTCGGGCTGGGACATGACGAGGATGTCAAGACCCCCGCTGTTGTTGTGCGCAGGGAAGGCGGCTCGTGGTCGGCCGTCATGTCCGCGTGCGGAGGGCAGCATGCGTTGGCTTTGCTGCGGAAAAAGGTGCCCTGACTCCAAGCTAGGGCGGTGCCGGACAGTGGTGAATTCTGACGATCTAGCACGCATGTTTTATGCTCAGTTTTGCTATTCCGAATCACAATGCTCTGTATCAGTTATGAAGCATCATTGTCAACCTAAGAGATGACTTAGACAATTTAGCAGCGGGAGCAGTTGCTACCGATGAGGACAGTTGTTTATCTGATAAGATAAGATATTGCTGTAGATCTCACAGCCTGGCACGAGGGCCGACGAAGCTGTAAATGTATTCATGACAACCTACCACTACGAATTGCCTACAACAGGCGCGTTCTACTTCGCGAGTGTATGTGAAGACCAGTCCGCGTCCTACATCACTGAGATCGCGGAAACCACGGAGGCACGCGCCAACGTACGTGCCGCCTTGAAACAGAACAAGCGTACGGACGTTGGAGAAAAGGACTACCTCAAGTTAGTGAAGGTCAGTCTCCTGTTCACGAACTCGCATGCGGTGTAGAGACTGATAATTTGCGACGGTAGGTTCTCGATGACTACTTACCGCAGTTGTGCGGCATCCTTGGCTGCGTCAAGCAGGGGGAGATTGGGCTGAAGTCGGAACCCAGTACGCCCTGTCGCCATTCATTACGACCTCGCGAATGAGATCACAGTCTAGTCTTCAGCTGGCGCACGACTCTCTCCTCGTCGCTCTTCCACAACTCGCCACGTCTCTCTCTCCCGGCACTGTCTACGGAGCTCGCGTTCACGCTCTTGACCTATGCGTTCTCCCTCTGCAACCTCTCGCACACCGTCGTGCACTCGCTCGGAGAGTACGAGAGGGACCGCGCAATATCAGACACGGATCGGAAAGCCAAGGACGAGCGCCTCGGCTTCGCCGTGACCCTGCTCTGCAAAGCCGCAGGCGTCTTCGAGTTCACCGCAAAGGAGTGTCTCGCCGAGTGGGACCGCGACGCGCGCGCGTCCTCGCCACCGGCCTCGCGTTCCCCAAGCCGCCCGACCTCAGCAGAGAGGTCGTGATGGGGCTGAGCAAGTGAGTCCGCTACAGCCTCGCCGTCGTCCCCGTCCCCGTCCCCTGACCATGCCATGCCATGCCAGGATGGCGCTCGCGGACGCGCAGACGCTCGCGATCCGCAAGCTGCTCTCCCGCGCGGTCTTCGACAGCACCCTCACCCCGGGCCCGCCCCTCCCGAAGTCGCACCCCTCGCCCGTCCTCATCGCGAAGCTGCACCTCGAGTGCGCCGCGCTGTACTCGTCCGCGCGCTCGCTCGCCAAGACGCCGGGCGACAGCAGGCCGTCCGCGCCGAAGCCCCACCTCAAGTTCGCGCTCGGCAAGGACAAGGAGCGGGACGACGCGGGCGACGAGGTCGCGCCGGAGCTGTGCCGGTACCTCTCTGAGGAGGCTGCGTTCCACGGGGCGCTCGCGCGGAAGTGGATGGGCGTGGACGCGGGCGAGAACGGGGGGACGGACAAGGGCGGGATCGCTGTGGGATTCCTGGCGTGGGCGAAGAAGGAGCTGGAAGAGCTGAAGAGCGGCGGGGGCGTCATGGGGTCTGATCGGGAGAAGGAGATGCGGGAGCGGCGGAGGGACAGGGTCGTGGAGGAGTTGGGGAGCGTGAGTGTGTTTCTGAAGGGGTACAGGCGGATCAACGATACGGTGGGTCGGGTCGGCTGCGACGGTGTGCGATGGCCTTCTAATACGGCAGATATCCTAGGTGTCGTTTCAGCCTGTTCCTCCGCAGTCAGACCTGCAGGCGTCCATACCCGCGGGGCGTGCAGCGGTCGCTGTCAAGGCCTATAACAGACCTACTCCTGCGTTCGGTCCCGGTTCCGTTGAACACACTCGTCGCCAGGCAGAGGATCTGGAGCTCCTCCCGCAGGCCGAGAGGGACGTCACCAGGTTTCCCGTGGATGCTGCTAGTCCGACTTCTGGAGGTTCATATGCTGGGGCCGGGTCGTACTTCTGAAAACAAGGTGTTGATTGATATATCGAGCAGACCATCTACTGTGAATTGTAGCGTGTATTATGTACGATGTGTACCAGGATCTCGAAGTTCAAAGTTGAGGCAAGCTCCGATTACAATGCTCTCGATTCCGTTCTTGATTAACCGGGACGAAATATGAAACTTGGACTTGGGTCCAGAGATATTCTCGGGGACATGATATTATCGAGAACCGCGCTAGAACACATTCGAGGGCACAAGACTATATGCATATATAGCTTGTGGAGCTTCCGTGAGTGCCAATTCCAGTGAGGCTGTAGCACATACGGCATTTCGAGGCGGTCCCGTTGATACCAACGATCAGATTGACGTGGACAGCGCTCAAAATGAAATCAAGATTTGGTGGGATCAAGTCAATGAATCGAGGGCATACTTATGTACTTGCCTGATAGTAGGAAGCCTGCCGTGAACCGTGATGAAAACCTATCATTTTATTCTGGGGGACCCAACTAGCACAGGGGGAAGCCCAGACTTGCTTGTGATGATCTGGGTTAATCATGGATGTCCCTCATGTACCCAATGAAGAGATGGAGTGGTTAGACAACAACGAGCGAATGAGTGCCTGCGCAACCAACTTGCTATTTCCAAGGCATGTAGCGGTGAAGGTAGCAGTAGCATGCAAATGAGAGTGGGGAGGCATGCAACGGTCTCGTGAAGCTATGCAATGTAAGTGATGAGAGGGAAGGGGGGAGGAGGGTTCGTGGAATGTGTAGCGCGGGCAATGCAAAGAAGACGTAGAATCTAGATACAGCAACCCATGACGATAAGTTAGACGGTGCCGTATGCCATGTACGAAAGATATAAGAACTATGAAGCAGTGTATACAGGTACAACAGGGCACAGCCGCAAACGCCAAGCAAAATGACAGCAAGAATCCCAGAGAGAGGTGCATACAAAGAGGAATTACGGTCATCGCTGTCGTGCTTGTCCTTGTCCGAAAGTGCCCGATCCCCGAGCAATACCAGCACCCGCAGGTCGTGCGAGTGTGCTGGGGCCAGCGGGCTCCGACGACCTGAAACCAGGTGTAGTCGGGCTTGCAAAAGGAGTGGGCGGCCCTGAGCCCGCCCCCGGCATCCCAAGCAGTTTCTGCACGATAAACGGGCGCGTAGTCAGGGAATTGGCACGCGTGTGCGATAGCACAGTTGCCTCAGTCGGTGAGGGGGGTACAGAAGAACTGGGGAGTGGTGGGTGTGGCGGACGGTGCGAGCCGCTGAGGCGCATGGCACTTGTGCGACGAGAATCGCTCACGGATGATGTCGAATATGCTGAATGTCGGAAGTGAATGTCGGAGACGGTGAGCGGGATGGAATCTGTCGGAGAGGGCAGAAGATCTGCTGCATCCGGGCCAACGTTACCGTGGCCGGTTCCAGATGCGATAGTAAGTGGTGGGGGAAGCGAGACGGGCTGGAGGGAGACATCGGGTGTGAGCGAGGGTCGACTTTCCGTAGGCCCGCCATCCACCGTCATAGAGAGCCCAAATGATATCCGGCGTTCCGGTGGAACCACGCTACGCGCACTCTGCTCGCTGCCCGTATTACGTCGTGACCTAGCAGAACTGCGCGTCGAGTTTGACGACGACTGCCGCTGCGAACGAGTGCGGCTGCCAAGGGTAGAACTCGAAGAAGAAAAGTCGAGGAAGGAAAACATTGTTGATGGTCTACTAGTCGACGCGCCAGCTTCGACCTCCCGCACATCATCTCTTCTCTGCGAGTCCGAGTACCGTCCGAGCGCCTGCCGCAAAGAATACGGAAGCGACATTGCGCCGGTACTCACATGCTTCTCTGTCTCCGCGCCACGCTCCGGTCGCTCTTGTATAGGGCTAAAACCGACCCTCAAAGGAGTCTGGTTTTCTTGCGCCTCTTCATCTGACATAGGACCGCCCATCTCCGAGAGGAGAATCCCGCGACTGCTGTCCCGCCCATGCATCTCGCGAGGTCCACGAGGGCGTGGACTGCGGGGAGACGTTATGGGGGAAGAAAAAAACCCCAACGATGGCAGCGGCGTTGGCAAGTCCAGATTTTCCGTAATCTGCCGCGGAGAATACGACGCCACATGCTCAAGGTCCGGAAGCTCGATAGCAAAGCTGCCGTCGGAGTTCTGCGCAGCGTGCCCATAGCGCGCGCGGCCCTTGCCCTTGTCCGCACGTCGTACGCCCGTCGCTTCATGCTCGTCGTCCTCATCCTCGCTCTTCTCGTGGTCGTGCGACGTGATGTCGAGCACTTCCAGATGGCCCGCCGCGCCGACCCGCCGCTCCTCTCGCGCCTTCTCATTCGCGTCCAAATCCGCTTTTTCCGCCCTTGCATGGCCCGGCAGGAAGAACGCCATCAGGCGGGTGCGGCGTGTTCGCGGACGGACAAACAGCTGTTCCTCGCGGTATCCGCGCCGTCGCCAGTATATAAGCAGTCCGACGAGCAGAATGAGGAAGATGAATCCAAAGGTGCTCCCGATAGCGATGGCCGCAACCTGCCCCCGCGACAGGCCAGACACGCTGACAGGCGTAGCGCTGCAGGATCGGATGCGATATCAGGGGTGTGGGCGGCGACAAGATCAATGCCGTAATGGTGATGGACGCAAGCGGGCGCGAGCACCGCATCAGCAACGCGCCTGGCAGCCAGTGGGGTGCAAAGTGTACTCACGTAGGCAAAGACACGTTTGATGTTACATTCGCGCCGCCAGCGAGCACGGCGAGCAGTGATCCCTCATCCCCACCCTTCGCACCCGCATTCACGACTTCCAGCATATGTGGAGTACTGTCGAGTCCCGAGGCGTAGTAAAGCACTGTTGGGACAGTGGCGGTGAAGGAGGAGCGTGCAGAGCGCGTCACGAAGGGCTCGCCGTCGAGCGAGACGTTGTACAGACCAGACGAAGGTGTGGTGAGCCCCGAGAGAGTCACTGCGGTGCCTGGCGTGCAGTCAATGTCGAGAGCAATAGCAACAACAGCGCAGCGCAAAAGTGAAAGGAGTCAGTATTAACACGAGACAGAAGATGAAGATAAAACGCTCGAGGAAATTGACTTCATGACCCGCCATATAACTCGAGCAAAGTTTCCCCATATGGGTGATCACGGCTCCGTGACGACACACATAGCGTGGGAATAGGCGGTCAGCCCTGCGGAAACCGCGCGCCTCGATGCAAGCGAGTCCGCGACACCGGAGAACTCAGAAAACGAACGCGAAGTCGCCCACGGACCCTGCCCGTACTTTTTACGGGCTGCCACAGATTGTCTACGACCATATGACAGATGCTCGGTACTCACCGTTGAACGGAATCCACGCACTGTCCCCAGCATTTGTGCTCAGGTGAAATGCCGCGTTTGGTAGGGCGGGGAGGAGCGTGGAAGCGAAGGACCACTGCCCACGAAATGCGATAGCATAGTCCGAGATCGACGTCGTTGTTGGGGACGCTGCTGGAGGCTGCGAAGCAGATGTAGACGTAGGCGCTTGCGGGCTGCGGGATTAGTGTGTTAGCCGAAGCGCGCGTGCAATTGTTCGGAATGTAGCCTGCATGTATCGGAATGAAAAGCGGAGGCTAACGTGAGAGCTGTTATGATCGACAATGACCGGTGCAAGTGCGGGGCCTACGTTTCCTCAAGATCGGATGGAATAAAGGGCAATGTGCTAGACTTGTGAAGGCTGGTCCAAAAATAACGAAAAGAGGTGGGTATGAAACACAAATATGATGTATTTGAAAAACAGAATAGGATCAAGGAACAACTGAAACTGGCACAGGAACTCGTGCGAATAGAAAGACAAGCTGAATGACAATCACCAATAAAAGTGGCGAACTGTCGCACAACGACCCCGGGGAGAAGCAGTGAACGGGATCTGGCCTGCAGCCAAACCCTATCCGCGCTCAACCAAACACCATCACGACTGACAGACCCACCTCGTAGCCTCTAATTCCACCACCGCACGATCAAGCACTACCACCGCCCCCGTCGCTGTCGTGTTCCCGTCTGTATCAGGATTGCGCACCGTGAGCACGAGTTGATGCGGTCCGTCGGACAAATTTGAAAATGCGGCAAGGACATCATCCACCGCGGACGTGACTGAAGCAGGCGAGGAAAGCGTGGAGACATAGTTCGTGGTGGGCGTGCCGTCGAGCGTGACGCTGTAGGAGAGCGTGGAAAGTACGGGCGCAGTGAGTGTACCATGCACAGTGATCGCAGTGCCTAAGGAGAGCAAAAAGTCAGTATAGCCAGGAGGCAAGGAAATGGACATGGTGATACGGAGCCGGTAGCGAATATTCTGCTCGTCAGTGTGCCATATAGCATCTTGTACAGCAGAACCTCCCATATGCCATCACGCGTGACTAACGCGCGCCACACAACAGATGGGAATGTTCACTGCGTCAGACGACTGCCTTGCAGGTAGCAACGATTGCACGCGCTGTTGTGAATCCTAAACATAGCCCATGATGGTACGACCTCTGTGCTCCACTGCACTGCCGTACTGCAGCGGGCGCCGACTGTGAAGGCCGAGAAATCTCCTCACACTCCACATAACCGCATCAGCTAGCTTGTCGACCGACGCAACACAGCCTCAGATTCGCGCAGCAGGAGAGGCACTACATTTCCGCAGCTGAGACTATGTCCCAGTAAAGGAGATCTGCAATCTGATGATAGGGGCTTCGACTGGGAAGTTGAAGTGATATATGATGACACAGACGCCCGAAAGGCGTCTGCTCGCTTCGATACGGCGGGCTTGGCACGTATTGCGGGGATACGTCGGTCGCAGTGGCCAAACTTAGGCTGGCCCTGTGTGAGGCAGTCGGGGCATCGCAGCGATCACTGGCGACGCCGCCGACCGATCACACTGCCGCAGAGTTTTGAAGATTGGATGCACCGTCATTCGGACGAGGAAATGGCGGACGCACCGTTCCATGCGACAGCAAACGCGGCGCCGTCGAGCGCGGTGATGTGCAGACTCGTACCATTACCGATGTCTGTGACGGGACTGGAGGAAGAGGGGCCGGGGTCTGTGGCGAATCCAGAGTCAGTGTAGTATGGATTCCAGCCTGCGAGGACGTCGGGGACGCCGAAGGTGTCGGGAAAAGGCGAATAAGAGATCGTTGGGGACGTGTCGTCAATGGTCAGGGGAAAGACGAAGTCTGCCATTCATGTATAAGCCAGAATGTCCCGAGACAGGTTTCAATGGGGCGATCGAGCGACGGTGCCGGCTAGCGTCCCTGAAGACAAAGTATACAAGAAAACTTGGAAGGTCGCGCCACAGAAGCAAACAGTCGAGACTCGATGGACGCGAATAGCAAGCGACGTATATGTACAAGACGAAACGAAAGGCCCAAAAGTAACCGGCAGCCAGGAAAGAAGGGAGAGGAATAGGTCCGCGTCGGAGAGCGGTGGATGAGGGAGGACGGAGGGCGGGCGCATGCGGACGTCGAGCGCAGAGTAAAGGTAAGGCCAGACGAGCGTTCTACGTCTCAGGGCGCCCGGAATAGCCGGCACGCTGCAGCCAAATCCTATTGACACATGGTGCCCCTCTCCCTCCCTCGCAACCGCCGGCAACTTAAACCGAACCAGCGTTGCGCATGCAGCAGCGACTGGGGCCTCTGCCTGCGAGTCTGCGACCATCCAAACGAGGCTCGAGCTGAGCTGGCAGCGTTCGCACGCGGGAGTTGTCGCAGGAGAAGAAGCTGAAGAAGACGGCGCGGCCACACGACTGGGTCTTCGGAGTGACAGCAAAACCACCTGCCTCTTTTGGCCTTTCCCCGATTCCATCTGATATCGATTGTGTACTTCGAGTCAGATCCATCGCATCCCCTGCAGCTCTCTCCGCCTTCTCGTAGTCAATGTGTATCTTCCAACATCGCCATATTCTACGCATCCTGCTAATCAAACACCTCCGTCTCAAGCACTATGGTCGACTCTCACCTCGCCAGGGTTTATCTGACATGCCTTGAGGATACATCATCTACTCCAGCAGCGTCAATCAGCCTGTCCGCCGCCGCGCGCCAGTTGGGCGCCCTCTTGGCCTCGTGCATATCATAGGACCCGTCGTGACGACTTTTATTGACAGAAGTTAGTAGATCCCGACATCGGCGTTGTGTCGGAGCAAGTGCTTCTGCGCCACCATCTTGAGAGTCAGGCGTGGGCACAGCCACGGCGTGCGAGGTGCACAATAGCACCTGTGCTGTTTCTGCGAGACTGTGCGGGAGACTGATTCAGTCTCGGAAAGGCGAACTGAGTGAGTCTCCTCATGCCTCTCGGTCGCACAGATGACGCGTACTTTTCGCCCGCCTACTCCAATTCTACTACACTTCGGCTAATCTTTCAGCCTAATCGAAATATCGTTGACACGATATCATATTTGTGCCAGGTACGTACATGGCCGCCCGACCAGCAAGATAGGTATACACGCCATCGAATCTTGCATTTGAACGCCTTGTTTCTTTCCGGACACCTCCACAGGAACATCCATGCCATCATTGTTGCATCCATCAGCGTGTCGTCTCAAATTGCCAATGTCCGTCCTTGAAATACTTAGCTTCAGTCCTACTGACAGCTCCATGGATCCAGGAACGTTGCCATTCAAATTTGCACTCAGCTGCACACGGAATAGCACGATACATCCTCATCGCGAAGCCTGCCGTCAATTCCATCTAGGATGCAGCTCGAGGCATGAGTCGAACGCTGTCATCCGCCTGCGACGCCGTCGTCGGATTGATGTGCGGCATCTGCTCACGCAGGGCAGTTGTTATCAGTACCGGATGGTGACATCGATATCACCTTGTGCGATCGCTTGGATTTGAAGCTTTGGGACTTTGCTAGTCGAGGTATAGTAGCAATGATGAACTGCCACCATTAATTGGTCAGTATTCTTACTCTAGTATCCTTTTGTTCGACCCCATGCGAATCAGCGGCCAAGCTCCTCCCGCACTTTGACACAAAATGCTGTACATCCCGTTTAATATGCATTTCATTTGCTATGCTAGAATACAACATGAGATCCAAACCGTACAGGCTGATTTGTTATGCCGATGTTTGATCACGGTGGACAATGCCGCGAGAGAGTGCCAAACACGTTGATCTCGACGTGGGAGACAGTCGTCGCGGACTTGTCGGGCGCGATGTCTGCGCTGCTTCAAAGCCCTCTCCGCCTGCTGTGTCGCGTTGCGCAGCTACATCCCTGCTCCTTATGCACAGCTGATCTCACTTCTAGCCTGGTTCGGAGGTGGCTTGAATATGTATAATGGTCGACTTGGATGCTGATGGGACGGCTTTGGAACCAGATCTGCCCGAAACATCACATCCTTCACCTGCACATCCTTCGGGTTGACGACAACGAGAGCACCCCGAGAAAACGGGGCCAGAGCCACCAATGTCGAAGAGATCGCGGAAGTCCGTAGACAGGCCATCTTGGTCCCAGAGCATCTGAACATTGCAGCTGATTTGTTAGAGTTGCGATCTCAGAAAGATGGGCGTACCCACAGCTTGACCTATCGCGTTCATTTTGGAGCCCAACGTGAGCGTTCCACGCGGAACACCAACGTCGCAACCGGTTTCCACATAGAGCCAAGGCTTCCAAAGACAAACGACCAGGTCTGTGTCGTCGTCTCGGTCGACTTTCCTCCCCTGCAGCACCGGTGCCACTTGTCACGCGATTTCTATAGATGCGGTAGGTGGTCCTAGTTGTTTGAGCATCGGGAAGATCGACGTCCATAGCGGTAGTATTTCCGGGGCTATGTAACGTGTTCAGCTTGTAGACTGGGAGGTCTGGAGGAAGTGAGATTCGTAGTCGACGGAGAACACTCTCGAGGTGACTCAATGGGATGTGTGTGGGGTTCGTGGGAACGTAGGAGTGTCGAGAGTGGCCGCACTCGAAACACAGTCTGCATGGAAAGTAGGGGCCACTGGATGACTAGACAAAGTGTGAGTTGTGAATATTTGTTTGAAGGATGTCTTCTACTGCGTACCCACAGAAAATTGAGCCCTAGTTCTGCTATGACCAGCTCGTAACAGGCCGACGAACCCAGCTACAGTGTTTGGGGGACCCGTCTACAGTGTTTAGGGAACCCGCTTGCGGCCCATCGGATGCGAGTGCGCCACAATAGCTGCTGGATGGAAGACCAATCCGGCGGCACTTCGCTGTGCGACACGGATATGATTTACCTAATAGCACATGAGCAGCTGGTATTGTCGAGTCTTAAGGATGACAAAGGGCTTACAAATGTTCCATTTGTAGTGACATCCTTCAGATGAGCTTGGACAAGCGAGGTAGAGTGTTGTGCGTGAGAGTGGAGCATTCCGTCATGTTCTCTCCTCGTTAGTGTACAGTGGTGTCGACCTAGGCAAGGCTGCCAATTGTTAAAACATTATCCAATCTATCGATACAGAACAACACTCACTCACTAGAGTCGAGATGACAACTAATAGGTGGCGCTCGATTCCTCGTTGTAGTCGTAAGTGGCTGACGCTGTGCGACAGTGGCAGGAACGAGACGATGTACTGTCCATTTCTAATGGCCTCGCAACGCGCTCTGCGCCGGATGAAAACGGTGGGTGAGCACAACGTGAGAGAGAGGAGACTGCATGGAAAAACATGATCACACCTTTTCCGTTCCCGACTTTTCCGTTCCCGACAACGGGGATCACGTCATCAGAGTCTTATACAACCCGATTGTCCCACGCGATCTCTCCGCACGACACGGAGAGTTCGTCGGATGGGGTGTGGTCACCGATGTAATCGAGACGGCGCTCCGAGTCTTAGGGACGGGGGTGGTCTCCAGTCACTGACATGGCGCTGTCAGCGACATGCGTGGTGTCCGAGGTCGCCAGGGCGGGCTCTCTCTTGCTGGATTGCACTCCATATCCCAGCTGTGAGGTCGTAGTCAGCCTGCAGGAAGTCAGTACATACAACACATGAACAAAGAATAGCAAGACGTACTTCTTGAAGTATTGCCTTGTGTGTACAGGTCATCAAGATAGAGCTGGGCCTGCGATTCTCCGAGTCCGCGAGTTGTTCCTTGACTAGTGGATATTGAATCAATGACACTCTCCAACACATCATTTATAATCATACTTTGCATGATAATCTCTTCAAACGAGATGCACGGGGTGCCATCATCACTGGCTTTCGACATAAATGAGAATATCTTGAATAAACCTGTCACAATGATGAGATGAGGACATATGTCTACAAAGACATCTACCAACGGTCACAATAAGAGATTGATGGCATAGTTTGTTCAAGATCACAGATAGAATGACCAGTGCAGCAGCGAGGCGACCGTGGTGGAAGGACAGGACGGAGGAGAAGTTGAGTTGAAAGGCTTTATAGTCATGAGCATGAGGCGGAAAATGAGTGGCAAGTATTCCAGGAGTCACGAGACATTGGAAGACATAGTTGTTACTTCGATGTAGAAGCGAGGTGGATTCGAGCGAGACCATGGTAAGGTGGACGTGTGATGTTCGTTAGAAGCCACGGAAACCGATAAAGAAATGCCACAGACTCACCGTCTAATTATACGAAAGGCACTGGACAAAGGGTGTGTGGCGCAAGTGCTTGCTTTGTATCACGGAGCACGGCATCCGAGTTAGTCATCACAATCAGAAAGACAAAAGACAGCTTGGCCCAAATAGCATTGAAGTCTGCCGTATTGCAACAACAACGCTCCCCATTATCCAGTGCGACCACATCTCAGCCACGCGGCGGCGTGGTCACCAATAGTTGTCTGAGCCTTTTGAAATGTTATGATGGTAGCACGCATCAGGTCAGAATCCACTAGCTCTGAGATCTGAGACCTAAGCAGAGAAACGTCAGAGCGGGGTGCCGAAGACTACTATTCGATGATATTATCGAGAGAAAAAAAATTCGAAAAAAGAGCGATTGACTCCCCGTGCAGGTCAGGAAAAACATGATGACAACACCAGCTTTACGGTCGTTAGACCGTCTGTCATTCAAGTTGGTGTAGTTGTCTGTGCTCAGAACACGAGCACACGCACGCGATACAAATAATGCAGCTGACGAACACGCAACGTTTCAGCATGTACAGTGTGAGTACAGTCGAACAATGCAGGCCTGCTGAGTGAAAACGCAATATAGCACGATGTAGTTGAACAGAGTAATAGTGGCGGCAGAGTCCGAGGCGATTGTCTCAAGCTATCGATCATCCGAACGGTCAATACGGCGTTGTTTGTTCGTGTTAGGATCAGAAGCTATTGGCCTCCAAGTACGCGCGGAGACTTCTCAACGCCAGACCCATAATAATTTGGGTCTATACATTCTACGGACACTAGAATACAACATGAGACTCTCTTTGACCGATAGAACCGGGTCATTGGATGAAATCTCCAATACTATGGAAGCGACGTCGAGGGCATTCCTTGGGACGAAGGGATGCCTCGGAGAGACCGAATTTGACTGACAGCACGGCAGATCGACCAGCCACTGGCACGCTAGAGGGCCTGAATAGATGACATGAGTCTGATATTCAGCGAAGAGCTGTTGGGCGCGCTCCTTTGGGAGACGTAAGCAATCTGTGTTCATGAGTCTGTATCCTCAAGGCTACCATAGTTCAAGAAAACACTTACCTCACGCTGGAGTACCCAAGTCCAGACTCTCAGACCAGCCCTTCTCCCACGCGAACACGGACGCGCATATAGGGACGGGTGCAGCGAGCGCAGCATGGATGCTGACCTGTCCTCCAACGTACGGTGACGAGCCAAACGGAAGTGGCTACGCCGGGGCATAGGACTTTGGGTGTGGCGTGAGATGTTGACCATACTGGAGTGAGCCCAACGGTATAAGCAGCGGGACGGCCCAAGCGCGCCAAACCGATGGGAATACTAGTGGATTATAGTCAGAATTGTGAGAAATTGAAGGGAAGGGACGAGAGATACTTACCCAATCTGCTCTGATATACCGTTCGGGAAAACTACATAATGTCTCATCCTGTAGCAGCGCACAAGGGTAGCGGGAGCTCCAGTGATTAAAAACTTTCCAGGAAGGCTCATGGATGTCGCTCTCACTGTTCGCAGGTCGGTGGAAGACATAGTCGTTACTTGGCGGTTAAGTCGAAGTGTTTTAGATGGAATACCAGTGCAATAACAGCGAGGAACATAACAAGGAGGAGTGGAGTAATTCAGAACTCTGCAAGGTTCGCCTCTATTTATCTTCGCGAGGTGTGGAAGAGCAGCAGTCAAAGTGGCAGGGTGGAGGCCAAGCCCATGCCGGATTGTCCCAGAAGCCAAAGATAACAAAGGCCACTTTGGCTGTGCCTTGACAAGGTCGCGTCGTCAAATCTTCACGGCGACAAGCAAATAACAAACAAAGGCACCGAGGTAGTACGCTGGAGATGCATAAGCATAGCCTATTCCGTCATTTCAGCTGGTCAATGCTGCAGCTCGAGTTATCCAACCATCTCCAATCGTCGCAGGATCAAACGTACGAAGGCATGCTCACCGCTAAATGTTGACAATGCTTGCGGCGCGAGCTCCGCGATCGGTAATCCTTTATTAGTATTTCCAGCTTGAATCAATACCGCAGCGAGTTCATGCCGCTGAAGTCGCAAATCTGCCCCAACCAACGGTGCATGGCCGAATACAATATGTTCCTTGAGGCCTAGAGCCCGAGCCCAAGACTGTAGATTGGCGGCTGAACCAAGGAAGATGCATGTTTTCCGGTACTGCGAACACGATTCAAGCGCCGCAACGATCTTGATGAAAGTCCTCGTCCACGAAGCCCCGGGTTGGCTCTAAGGCTCGTCGACCTCGATCGATTCCTGGGGATTGGTCGAGTCTGGGTCGGTTACAGTGATGAGTGCGGCATTGTCGTTCGCGCCACACGACCAGACCTGCACACGAGTCAAAACAAGAAGCTGAGGATTTAGATTGCATATAAAAGAGTGTGCGCCGTGCCATTCTCGTCGAAAAGCAGCGTGTACAGTCCACCTGCAGCGACCGCCTCAAGACCCGCACCCCCGCCGAACACACTCTTCATCTTCTCCCCGACAAGCTTATTTATACGGGTCCTGTTGTGCTAAGTCGTGAATTATGGGGCCATACCGAGCTGTCCGGAGCCGCCGTCGCCCCAGCAGAAAAAGAGCAGTTCAGAGCGCAGGTACTCTGGCGGGACAGCGCGTTCATGAGCTGGGCCATGTTGGCGAGGCTTTGTGCTGTGCGTGGTGTGCAGGCACGGAGGCGGCATCGTTTCGGGCTGCGGCCTTGGCTTGGGAGGCTTCGCCGGTCCGTTGGTCGGAAGGCTCCACCACGGCCTTCGACCCTATCCTGGTAGACCTTGAAACGGGGGTTGGAGGAGGTGACGGCAAAAGAGATGGCGGTGGCGAGGAGCATCGTCAAAAGTTGGATCCTGGATCAAGGGCTTCTGGATTCTGGCATTGTCTTGAGTGCAAAACTCCCAGCACGGATTTTTCTGGGAAGCATTTACGAAATGGCGGTTAGCAAACCGGAGACGGTGATGAAGGAAGTGGTTGCCGTTGGGACCTAGAACTTCCCTCAGCTCCCTCCCAACAAAATCTAGATCCTTTTAGAAGCTTGAATATATGTCAGACATGGGACACGTCGAAATCACAAAACTTCGAAATCTTCATATACGGAGACTGTACATGCAGCAAATGATATGCGAATCGCACTGCGCCTACACGTCTGTCGCCGCGGCTGTTATCTCGCAGAGCTCAAGCACGCCATGTACTGTACACAGCGTGATAGGCAGCATATCTGGATACACTGAAAGGGTTAACATGGCCGATTGAACGGAGAGATGATTCCGGGAGTGGAGCGGCAGAGGAAGTACCGTCGAACAGACGGAAAAAAAAAATAGACGTCACAGTAGTAGATGGCGATTCGGAAAGTAGTGGTACTAACTTACGATCAAGTTCGATCTGGCAATTCCCGAGGGACTCGATCCATGCGAATTGCGTGGTTCCCCATATTGTTTCGCCAATGCATCAACGTTGACAACCTAGTAGGTAGGATCATCCAATGTGTAGCTCGTGGAATAATCACACCGGAGGCCGATACTATACAAAGACAAGCATGCCTATATGCACGGAAACCCCATGGCCAGATGCTACATCATACCGACGAGGCAAAATGTCCATCAAGTCGAGCGAGCACAAAGATCATCACTCACTTACTTCAATTTGAGTCGTAATATCAAACAGTCGTTCATTTGATTGATCATTCTATCTTCTCATTCCCGCAGTATACCACATGGACACCCTTCCTGTCGAATAACGGCGGAATGCGCGCAACAGGGGGCTTTCTGCGTTTCTTGCGCGACCTGCGAGGCCCAACGCCATCCGCCAATGGTACTGCACCTCCGTCGACGGTGTCTACGTCCATGGCTGACGCATCTTGAGGGGTGGCGTCGGGGTCGAGCACGGGCGGTGCGGGAATACGGCGGACGGTATGGCAGGCAGTGCAAGTATATGCCATAGAATGTCCGTGGGATGGCGACGCTAGTTCCCAAAATAACGATCTCAGTTCGCCTTTTGAATAGCAGATGGATTTAATAACTTACGGTGTACGCGCACGGTCGCAGTCGACCCCGGTATTAACACGCTGAAGCAGCCCTTGCACAACGTGCGTTTGAGGGCGGGGTCCCTGCGTGGGCGAAATGCAATTTCACTTTAGCTCTCTTGCTCTCGATGAGCAAGCGCAGTAAACGCACATTTTAACGGTGGTTTTCTTGCCGATGAGATGCATCGCCTTGACATAACTCCGGGACAGGTCTGCAGCAGAGGCAGGATGCCGAGCCGTACGGCGCTTCCTATGTTTCTCCTTCCGCAATGTATCAGATGTGTGGACGACTGTTGTACATCCTGGCGTTCCGCATATACAAGGCTTCGTAGGTTCGGGATCCCGTGGTTGAATGGTAGCAGGACGAACCGCGATGGAGGAGAGATATGTGCTGGCCTGATAGAGAAAGTTGATGCGCTGGATGATGTCGCGATTGGAGACACTGCTGAGGCTCGCACTGGGTTCTTGGTCACCTTTGTTCTTCTTCGCCATCGTTGGCGGCGGTGAGCGCGATGCTGCCTAGCCAGCGCTAAGACATCAGCTAGGTATGGAAGGAGGGACAAACAGATGACAACAGAGGTGTCGACGTGGCAGAGACGTGTCCGCAGCGATTCGGTCCTCACGACTACCACGTCCTGCGTTCCGACCCGCAGTCCTCCTCAGACCATAAGACCAGCTCATCCTACCATCTCCTTCTTCTCCACGTAAATCTACGTACCTCTACGTATCCAGACATGCCAGCCATGAAGCGTACAGCGACACCCGATGCCCCTCCATCGCCTGCCGAATCATCTGAGTCTCCCACTTCTTCATCAGCCGACCTCCATCCCTGTGGTCCCCCACGCAAACGCGCTCGTGGCGAGACCACCGTAGAGGAACGCAGAGAAGCGCGCGCACACCGCAATCGTATCGCTGCCCAGAACTCTCGCGACCGTCGAAAGGCGCAATTTGTGTTCTTGGAAAGCCGTGTTGCCGAGCTGGAAGAAGAAAACAGACAACTCCGCGCTGGTATGGGGCTTGCGGGCCTCCGGAGGGCAGAGGATAGCAAGACGGAGGAACACGAACGGGATAGAGCGAGGGAGAAGGAGAATGAGGAGCTGAAGGCACGCATCAAGACGCTTGAGACGGGCTGGGACGCCGTCGTCAAAGCTCTCGCTGCCTCTGGTCTTCCACTCAGTCTTCCATCGCCCATATCAGCAACACCGTCGACCTCTATTCCTCCCCCTGATCCCTCTGCATCCTCACAGCCTCCAACGACCACCTTCCCCGTTCTGATCCCTCCCTCTCCCGTGTTCCCTCTCTCTCCCGCGGCTTCACATTCCAGTTCGAGCCTGAGTCCCCTCTTCGACTTCGACCTGGACGAGTTCGTGCCCACTCGCCACCTAGCACGGGTGGCGACCACCGATGTCCCTCCTTTATCATCGGTGTCCCTGCAGCGGGTGGGCCCGCTCTCTCGTCCGAGTCGAACCTTCTCCAACTCCAACTCGCGCTCGACGCCGCCGGCTACCCTTCGTCCGCTTTCCCTGACCAAACGGCACCTTCACCGGACGTGGACGAGGTTGTCATGGAAAACCTTCTCCGCGAGATCCTCGCGCCCTCTCCCACCGTCCAAGCGGCGCCTCTGCCTGCTGGCCCTCTCCCTCCTCCCGCCACGGCACACCTACAATCCCAACCCGAGCACAAAGTCGCGTGCGCCCCCGCGGCTGCGCCGTCCGCCGCGTCGACACTGAGCGCGGCCGTGGATTGGCAGAGCGATGAGATGCAGAGGCTGCTGGACATGCTCCCGAGTGTCCAGCCAGACGGGAATGCCGATGGGTTCACGTCGGCTCTGGATATGGAGCTGTGCGGGTGGGACGGAATGGGCGACGCGGGCGCGCTCGGGCCGTCGAGTGAGGTCGGCGTGTTCTGAGTGTCTTTCCAGACATCCCGTTTCGCGTTCCACAGGGCAAAACGGTTCCGTCTGCTGTCTCCGTTGTCTCTACGCTCTCGCCATATCTATTGGACCAGTCCCGGCTCTATCTACAGTATCCGTTTCTCCTCTATTCCCTCCACTGCGCCCATCCCCACTATGTTGTCCCTTTCGTGTCTGCGTCCTCGTTCGATCTCTTGTCGGAGTACGCGTCGTGCGGGCGACGTGTCTGCCGTGTTCGATGCTGTCTCCCTGCTGTTGCTGTGCCATTCTCCCCTGCGGGGTTGACGAACGGCGGGTGCGGCGGGTGAGCGCTCGGGCTGGTGTGGGCATGTTGTGCGTGCGTTGGTGCTGTCGATAGTTGGTTCGGATGTATTGTGCGTAGTGCGTTAGCAATGATATGTGGATTTGTGCAATCTCGCGGGCGGCGACTTGCAATTGCGAGTGCATAGCAACAAGGCAGCGGGCGCCGTGGGCTGTTACTCCTCCACACGCGGCTTATGGCGTCGTACTGGGGGACAAAACATGTGAATGTTCATCGTTCAGCGCTGGACCGCCGGAGACGCTGTGTATATCCATGTGCATGTGGGAAGGACATGTACAGATGCATACTTCCGTGGTCGTCGCTATAAATGTCATCTACGCGGGTCGGAGGATATTGCGGTGCCAGCTACGTGCATGTCGACGGGGAAGCGATGCCTGATTCCGGGCCATATCGTACGTATAGGTGACGGTGGCATGGGCCATCGCACTGATCGCCGCAGGCTACAGAATTTGTTTTTCATCGTTCACATCCGTCGCGGGCTCGCAGTTACGTAGACGGTAGGAACCAGCAAGTACTGTCGAGTCAGGACTGGCGGAGGCCCGCATGCAATACACTTACTCACGCACGCATGTCGGCCTTCCACTGCCAGTACTGTACGTACGCATGCCAACCGCGCACTCCCGCGAGCGGCGCGCGCCAGAAGGACTGCGATGTGATACGGCGGGTGCCTGGGCCACCGGTGAAAACCGCATATAGCGAGAGGATCTGCCGCACCGAATACATGCACTGAAGAAGCTATGCTGATGTGTCGATGCAATGGGCGGCGCGCCCGTGTACGCGGCGCAGTCTGTCTCCGGAGCAAAGGTGACCGGAGACGAGCTCGTGAAATTACACGGTGGATGGTAGCGTAGCGTGCACACGTGGCGAGTGACAAGATATACCTATTGCGACCAGACAAACAGACAACAGAAAGCAGTACAGGGATGGTGACAGCGAAGACACACGCCCTTCCTTTTGCACAAGAGATGGGGGGGACGGACACGCGGACGCGGGAGGTGGAGCAGAGGCGCTGCGGCTAGTCGTCGTGCATGTCCTCGTCGCGCGCCTCGAAGCTCTCCTCGACGTCGTCGTCGTCGGCAGCCTCGGGCTTGAGGCCGGCCTTCTCGAGGGCCTCCTTGGAGGTGTAGTCGACGCGGACGCCACGCGTGCGACGCGACCCGAGGATCACGGAGGGGTCGATCTCATCAAGCTCGTCCTCCTGCAGACGCGACGCGTCGACGCGCGTCAGAGGGGGCGTGCGGGGAGGGGGGACGGCGTACCTCGTCCATGTCGTCGTCGTCGTCTTCGTCTTCGTCCTCCTCTTCGTCGTCGTCGTCATCGTCGTCGACTGTGTCGGCGGCGACGAATTTGCCCTTTCCCTTGCCCTTGTCCGCAGGCGACGCGTCAGGACGGGCGGGGTCGGTCTTGTTGGCCGAGCTGCGGACGGCGGAGTGAGTGGCGAGTGGCGAGTCAGCAGAGAGAGGTGATGCTTACGAGTTGGCTGCGGCGGTAGCGTCGGAAGACATTTGGGTGAGCGAGTAGAGGGATGGGTGTATTTTGGTGCGATGAGAGCGCGACTGAGGAGGTGGGGCGTGGTGGTCGGTGGAAAAGGCGCGTCGTGCGTGATTACGCGATTGCCCGACGGAGCATATGGTGTTTCCCGATATGGGAGACAAGGCCGGGGGCGCGCCGGGGTCAAGGCTGGCGATGCTGGCGATGTTGGAGGGGGCCGATGGCGGCCGTGCAGCCACGTCGGTTGTAGAGAACTTAGTTACTTGTATTGTACTCGGAGGGTACATAGCAACGGCGGAGGAGGAGAGGATCCACAGGCGAGGTTACGTGAGAAGGAGAGCATCGATGCCGGAGACGCCGAGAAGTGAATTGGACAGCGTCTATCGCTGCGAGCGGGGTAACACTACTCTAGTCGCCTCTACCCGCCATGGCTAGAGGCAGCATAACGCCCTTCCCATTCAACGGTTCAGACGATACCCTCTCCCACCTTCACTCCGCCTCCACCAGCCCCGTCTCCGCCGCAAGCTCCTCCACCTCCCCCATCGTCGCCCGCAGGCCTTCCTCCTCTTCCTTCCAGTCTGTCGCCCGCCTTTTCGAATCCCCCTCCTCCGCCCCAGACCGCGACTCCATGTCCCAGCCCCGTCCCCTCAGTCTTCCTCCTGCTCGCGCCCGCGCCCCCTCGGCGACCTCGCCTGACGACTCGCCCATCCTCACCCTCAAGCTCAGCGGGCCCTCCTTCCTCGACAACGTCCTCTGGGACAAGCAGGCCAGAGAGCCTCTCTACATCCTCGAGACTGACCGCGAGCGCACAAACATCTACCGTCTCGATTCCCAGCTGCGCGAGGCAGGTAGGGCTGCCAGCATCCAGTGGCCACCCAACGTCTCTGGCTCCTCCAAGGGCAAGGGCAAATCCGGTAAGACCATCCAGATGGGCAGCGGCGCCTGGCGCGATGTCGAGGATTTTCTCAAGCTCGGTCCACTCGGCGGCTTGACGTGAGTCCGCCCATCCCCTGCGCTCTCTCTTACGTTTCCTCACCATTCTACCTCGTAGGAGCCGCAAGTTTAACTTACCTCACTATCCCCACACTCTCAAGTGGAAGCTGGTTCCAGGAAACGCGTACTCCGTGAGTCGAATTCATTCCAGTGTCTTTGCGTAATTCCCAGCACCCGTGCCTCGTATCTCCACCGTTCTAGACTCTTTCGATCGCCAGCACTTCGTTTTTGTCCTTGACTCAATCCAGTCCGTCTTGAGAACCATGACGTCCACTTTGTCTCCACCTTGTCTTGCGCATACGATCGCTCGGACGAGGGTAATCACTTGAGCAGTTTTGGCAGATGTCTGTTCTCAGCTGCCATGGCTAAGACATTTCCGACGTCTCTTTTCTGTTCTGCGTTCCTTAGCCCAAAGTCCTGTCATATTATTTACCCATCAGTCAACTCACCGCCTTCGGCAGTGCTCGTCTTCAGGTACGAAGGGCCCCATTGCTATTCTCGATGCTGCTGTCCTCTCCGCGCCTCCCCGCTTGAAGATCTACAAGACCCTCGTTGACAGCGCACACGCACGCTCACAAGGAAACCACCATGGCGTCCCATTCTTGTTGCTCGACTACCTGGTTGTAACCGCGCTTCTGCTGTGCACGACTACCCAAGAATGGCTCGATCGCCCTGCAACCGTGCGTATGCCGGGATCATCGTCGTATACTGTGCGTCGCTGGCTCGCGCTCATACACAACGAGCCACTCCCTCCAGAACCAGAATCAGCATCCGAATCTGAGCCTGGAACCGCACGTTCGCATGGGCCAGATGACCCGCCCAGTCCTAGCACACCGTTCTCCCCGACTACCACGACTGGCTCGCCGATGTGGGACACACAGAGCGGCGTTACGTCGTGGTCGGGCGGGTCGGCGTCAGGATCGGGATCGGGATCGAGTGATCATCCGGTGACACCGTCAACACCTGCGACGTCACTCAACTCGCCTTTCCGCTACGGCGCAGGCCAGGAGGATATTCCCCCGGTGCCTCCGTTGCCCTCTATAGAGTCGCATGTACATCAGCAGTCGCGGCTGGTAGTTGCGAATCCCACTCCTTCACGTCCGCCGTCCTTCGCTGCCCTGCCCGCACATCCACACACGACCTCGAGTGTCCCACCATACTTCCAGTCTTCTGTCCCTTCCCCTCTCCCCTCGTCCTCGTCATATAGCCCCTCCTTTGCCTTTCGCACCAACTCACCACAATCAGCGTCCGGCCTGCGGCAACTTCCTGCAATACCCCAGGCTCCAGCCGCGCCAGACTCGCCCCGCTCCGTCGTGCGCGCCAGCCTTCGCCGCTCGATCCGAGGGATGCCCCCGCCCCCGCCACCACCACCACAGGCCGTGCCACTGCCCCTCCCGCCAAAGCTTGCCTCGGAGCTCCCGCGGGCGAGCACGAGCTCGGCAGGCCCAAGCACGGTCCCGATGCAGCAGCTCTCGCTCGCGCTCGACGAGGAGGCGCGCATGATCGGGCTCGCGGGCGACTTCCACTCGCTCGGCATGGACCCAGTGCCCGCGCCGCGCCGCCAGTCCGCAGAGCTCGGCGCGGTGCACACGGATGCGGGCGGCGTGCGTGCGTCGACGGCGTACCCTGCCGCTGACGGCGCGGACGCGGGCGCGGGCGAGGAGTACGAGATGCCGCCGCCGGCGTATGACGCGATCGACTTCTCGGTACGGATACGCGTGCCGCGGCCGCGCGCGGCGCGGCGGTAACAACCCGCTTGCTGTCCAAAAGCCCAAGCACGCTTTCCTCGGGGCCTGTGCGCGCCCCGCCGCGCCCGCACCCGCATGTTCTACTGTATATAATGCACCTTGTGCCGTCCCCTCGTTCGTCCGTTTTCTCTGGTTGTCTCGTCGTCCGCAGCCGTGTTGTTTTGCCGCTGCTGCTTGCTCTACGTACCGTACACACATTTCTCCGCTCGTTCGCCGGGCCCGCACGCATTCCGTCTGCCCATCACATCTCCTACATCTGCCATTGGTACCATACATACATGCATGCAACGTGAAGTGGATCTCTCTCCTGGAACGCATACGCACACCGCTATCCTTCTGCTCCGGGCTGGTCCTCCCGCCGTCCCTCCCCTCTCTATTGTCCCGGGCGCGCCGCCTGCACGCGGGGCGTGTGCATGTTGCGATTGGTCACACAAGGCCGGCGGGGTGTCCGCCGTGCCCAAGTAGTCTAGTACTCGTATATTAACGAACACATTCTGGTCGGATCGCGCTGCCTGCGCATGCAGTGCCCACGGTTGCAATTGCATGCACGCATATGTGCCCTGTAACGGAGCCAGTCGATCGCCGTGCTGGCCCCTGGATTCTGGCATTTGATGAGAACGTCGATCACAGGGCTTCGGACGTGCGCGTGATCGCGTGCTGTCCGCAGGCTGGCAGATGCATGATAGATTGCATTAACACATTAATTGGACCCTAGGAACAGAGCTCGGAGCGCGAGCGAGCAGACAGGCGGAGCGCGGGGACCGTGGCCCAGTGCCACCGGGCCGACACACGCCAGCGGCGAGACCGCTGTGCCGGGCAGTCGCCCCGTCGATCTGTCCCCGGACGGTGGCGGCTCGAGAGCCCGGCCGCCTGTGTGCTCGCAGTGGCCGGCGGCCCGCTCAATTGGAGTGAATTCAAAGGTGCCGAAGCGAAGGACGGTGTGCGAGC
The DNA here is from genome assembly GCA_022376435.1 of Amylocystis lapponica. Lineage (NCBI taxonomy): Eukaryota > Fungi > Basidiomycota > Agaricomycetes > Polyporales > Postiaceae > Amylocystis > Amylocystis lapponica. The sequence continues at coordinate 47,034 of JABYQE010000020.1, forward strand.
GTTGCATTGAAATTGACGTTGCGCGCGCGCCCCGCCGGGGGCGGCTGTGGTCTGCTCTGGCGGCGGACGACACGCAGCTCCGCACGATGTAATGTGGGCCTTGGGGGGTTGGGCGGGGCGGTTGTATTGGGATGCGCACGAGGGCATCTGAGAGTGCATGACGAGCGTGTCGGCATGCTGGAAACCTGTCCCGACGTCGTTGCACTCGGAATTGTTGCTGTTCGTTTCGCGGGCGAGCCGAACGACGTTACAGGTGCACGACATGGGAGCTTAGGACGGACAATTTAGGGGAGATTGGACTGGGTTCGGCCACAGATACCATGGGTACCATGAGTACCTGCAAGCAGCGCAGAAGTTGAAGTGAGCCGGCGTAAGCATCCAGGAAAAGAAGTATCCAGAATAAGCCAGCTTATATAGCATTCTTGACGTGGACGTCCGGGACATCTTTCGCTATTGCTAGCCAGACAATATTTGGGATACGGCGGCCTCCCATTCCAACTTGCGTAGAACCTTGTAAGCATCGGCCGTCTGCTGTAAGTCCCCAACGGTTTCTCACGCTTGAGGGCAGGATGGTTAGGGCCAGAGATGACAACATGCCAACAGCGGCTTACCATAGTATTTGGACATGCAGCTGCCCGCCGCTGGTTGATGTCGACGCTCATTCCCGCCTTGCCTGAAGATGTTCTGCGACTTGACCCAACGTTACGGCGACGGAAGAAACTTGCATTCTGACGGTCCGGCCCGTGCATCCGAACATGTTCCTCCGCCCCGTCCAAGGTGATCCATCCTCCGGGATTCCTTGCAGCTCTGCCAGCAATATCCACCTCCAGGACGTTCACTCAACTGCGGCGATTCCTCACACAACCATTGCTTTCCGTAAATTCTCCAGGTCGAAATTCCATCCCTTCATTTATTAATATTGCGGTCACGACATTACAGCATTCGGAATCCCGCTCTGACTTCGTGAACATGGCCGAAGTAGAACCAACACCAGGACCAGAGGAGCCCACACCGGTGCTCATCATCGTAATGGTACGTCGAGACACCCCCGACCCTCCAAAAGCCAGTCAATGCACGTACTGACTCAATGCACACACCGACCCACGCCCTTCCCGCTAACTCACACGACCACCCAGGGCGTCGCAGGCACAGGCAAGACCACCCTCGCGCGCGCACTCAGCACCGCGCTCGGCTTCCCGTACATCGAGGGCGACGAGCTGCACCCGCCCGCCAACATCGCCAAGATGGCCGCCGGCCACCCGCTCACCGACGCCGACCGCGAGCCCTGGCTCGCCCTCCTCCGCACCGCCGCCGAGCACCTCGTCGCCGAGCAGCACGCCGCCGCCGAGCACCACCCCGCGCCTGGCGCCCCCGCCCCCGCCCCGTACCGGCCCGGCGTGCTCGTCACCTGCTCCGCGCTGCGGCACTACTACCGCGACATCCTGCGCGGGACGCACGGCGCCGCGGGCCCCGACGCGCCGCTCTGGACCGGGCCCGCGCTCCAGACGTGCTTCGTGTTCATCCGGGGCACGCGCGCGCTGCTCCTCGAGCGCGTCGCGCAGCGGCAGGGGCACTACATGAAGGCGAACATGGTCGATAGCCAGCTCGCGACGCTCGAGGACCCCGAGGGCGAGGAGGGCGTTGTCGTTGTGGACATGCAGGACGTGACGAGCGTGCAGCTCGAGCACGCGCTGGCGGGGCTGGAGGCGCTCGTGGGCGAGCTGTAGCCGACCCCGCGCGTGCAGGGTACCAGGGAGAAGTGCCAAAAGACCGAATCGATGGCTTGAGATTGTTTTATTCGTAATGTACCTACTCGGAACCATGACGCGCTGTGCGGTATCGACACGCACGGTAGATCCTCCCGCACACAAATTGTATGCATTCCATTGGAGGGCCGATTGAGATTGCAGTCAAGGAGAAGGCGAGACAGTTCGCGTTCCGACCAATCAGACCGCAGACATTATCTCCTCGCGTCCAAGACAGGGGCCCGGGCACCACGCGTGCACAGCTGCACAGAAAAGATGCATTTTGTACAAGCAGCGGTCACAACACAAAGTCCTCCAGCGACGGCAACGCCTACGCCGCGGCCATCTCCGCATCCTCGTCCTTCTTCCCAAGCCCGTGCTTTTGCAGCAGCGCATCGATCTCCGCGGGCTTGTAGATCCTCGCCTTGGGCTGCTTCGTCTTCGGATCGAGCGTAGCGTCGCGAACTCCACTGTACGCACGGAGAGCAGGATATCAGCGCCCCGCCCGCGCGCGAAACAGGAAGAAAGGAAGAAGAACGCCACACGCACGCTTCTCGCTCCCAAGCGTCGTGCTGTCCATCGTCTTGCTCATGACGCGCAGCACGAGCCCGACGGCGTCCTCGACACCGAGCCCTTCCTTGTACTCCTGCTTGAGCAGGCTCTGCGCAGTGCCGTTATTCGCGCCGACAGACGTTGCCTTCCACCCGCTGTAGTTCCCCGACGGGTCCGAGTGGTACAGCTGGAACTCGTAGTGCGGGTCGTACCCCGCGTACAGCAGCGACACGCCGAACGGCCGCAGCCCTGGCGACATGAGCATGAGGCAGCGGCGGAGGTGAGAAGGGGGGGGGCGCACCTCCGTATTGTGTGTAGCCCTGCTTGAGGTCGCAGAGGCGCTGCGCGAGAAGCTCGACGGGGATGTCTTCGTCGTAGAGGAACAGTGGCGCTGTGCGGCCTGCCGCGCGTAGTTGACGAGCGAGTTCGCGTCTGCGGTGATTCCTGCCACGCCTGCCACACATTTCTGCGGAGCAGTGGCGGTCAGAGCCACGGGAGACGGGAGAGGGCGAAGGGCCGACGCACGAGTTGAGCAGGAAGATCTTCTCGCCGCTCCCGCCGTACCCGCCCTCCTTCGCGCCGGACAGGTCGAGCAGCTTTCCGGTCACCTTCTTTCTGCTGCGAGAACGACGCCGTCGGATGCTAGCACGCCGAGCACTGTGCCCGCGTGCGAAATGGCCTCCATGGCATATTCGACTGCAGGCGGCGGTCAGACCTCGCATGAGCGCACGATCGGATGATGCGTACTTTGATATAGCCGCCCTGTGCATCGTGCATGTGAGACAACTGGGTCGGAGATGGCGAGAAATACTGCGTACCTTCTGGCGAGAAAGTTGTTGTGCGACCTGATGAAACGAAAGTCAAAGTGGTTGCAGATGCACGGGGACGCGACGCACTATCGTAACGTCTGCCTGTATTTACAGATGAGTATATCCGAGTTAATAAACCTTGGACGCACCATTGTGGTTGTAGGGAAGGGGGATTAATGGGATGGAGGCAGGAGACGCGTCTGCTCTAGTGCGTACGCGTCGCCCATGTGCTCGGGGTTGCCGACGGTCGCAGTCTCGTATTGTAACTACCTCCGCGAGCGTCTCCTCCCATACATATATCCTCCCTCCGCTCCCACCACTCCTTACTGCGCACTCCCCTTCATCCCCACCATGGACCACAGCGTGCACGCCATGATGGACCACGCCGCCCATGCCCCCGCCGCCCCAGAGGCGATGCCCATGCGCTGCGCGATGAACATGCTCTGGAACACCCAGATCGAGAACACCTGCATCGTCTTCCGCTCCTGGCACATCTCCTCCCGCACCTCCTTCGCGTTCTCCCTCCTCGCCGTCGTCGCCTCGGCGTCCTCTACGAGTGGCTCCGTGTCGCCTCGCGCTCCCTCGACCGCCGTATCGCCGCGACGCTCGTCGCCCAGGGCAAGCTCGCCTCGAGGAGCAGGCACGGGAGCGGCAGGAACAGCCCAGAGGTCGACACAGAGGGCGCAGCGCTCCTCACGGGCGTGCCGCTGGAAGATGAAGGCGGGTGAGTCTATCTGTGTGCGCGGGGTGCTTGCCAGTGCTGAGACTCGGACTCGCAGGACGCCTCTCCTATAACCGCCCGCCTGGCGCGCGCGTCGCTGTATGGCATCACGGTGTTCCTCTCGTTCTTCCTCATGCTCATCTTCATGACATATAACGTGCGTGCTCCTGCGACGTTGCCTTGACATGTCCGGCTTACCTCCGCTTCCAGGCATACCTGATCATCGCGGTGGTTGTTGGTGCCGCAGTCGGTCACTTCGTGTTCTCATCCCACATCGACATCGAGAGCGCGCTGGGCGTTGCGACCGACGCGAAGGGCATGGCTTGCCATTGATTTCTGTCTCGGAATAGGAGAGGCTGTACGAGTAGACCGGGAGGAGGAGCGTGTTGTCTTGTTTTTCACTGTGGTCTGGTTGTTGGGCTGTTTTGTGCGAATAGCGTGTCTGCAAATCCATGCTTTCTTCTCATTTTACAGGCTGACATGCGGCAATGGCGTGGTAGACGGAGAAGCAGCTCTGGGACTGTCAGCTTGAGCCAAAGCGGGAGAAGTACGGATTTTGTTGAGGATGCAGCAACAGCTAGAACGAGACTCGCAACGCAGGATGCCTCACGCGCACAGCCAGAGAATGAAGATGGTTTACAACCTCTTACCCTGCTGCCATCCTGAAATATTTTCCAGGGATGCAGCAAGAGCCTGCCTGCGTTGTATGTTCCAGTGTACTGTACAACGGCTATATTTTGTGATTGTGCGGTCATCACACGGGAACTGCGTGGAACAAGACAACAACGTAAAGAAATGATCTACTAACACAAGTATGGAACAGCTTTTGTGCATTTGCTCGAGAGTGGGCGTGCAGTTCTCATCGTCTGATACCCCGTGCGGCAGGGACGCCACGACCACGCCGTGCTGGAAAACGAAGAGATCAGTATCGCCCGACGACCAGACTGGAAAGCGGAGCGCACCATTGGCTGTAAGAGACAACATAGATCAGTTCGCGATCGGCCAACACGAAACACAGGAAAACAAGAAAACGCACCCCGCATGATCGTCGCCCGCCCACGGGCCGTGCCGATACCCCGTCCCCTCATCGCATTCGGGCCCACTCGTTTGAACCTGAAAAACACCCTCAGGATCAGACGCGAGCACATCCACAGACATCAAGCGTGCGACTGACATGGGTGCGTTCTGCAGCATGTCGGGGACGATGAAAAAGCGGACCATGCTTCCGCGGATGTACGCCTGGTCAAGCTGTGTCACGCGGCCGTCGCGCCCCGTCACGGTGATGTCCTTGAGCGAGATGTTGAGGTTGTCCTCCGCTGCACAAGCAGATCAGACGCGTCAGTCGTGCGCACGAGCGGAACAGAGCGAGCGAGACATGCCCTCGGCGAGCTTGCCGCGATAGAGCTGCCCAGTCTTGAGCTCGACGGTGATGATGTGCCCGAGCGACTCGTGCAGCAGCTTGACAGGCACTCCGAGGCCTGAGGTCGTCATTTTGCGTGTGTGAGGACGGCGAGGAGATGTATGAAGGTTTGGACGAAGGGCGGCGGCAAGCGCGTGCCCATCGCGCTGCCTGAACTCCGCGGCAATGCGATCATTTTGGGATTCCCTATTTGGCAACTCGCAGACTTCCGGCCAGATGTTCTCACATTAATCCGTCTCCTCGAGCACCAGTACTACAGTAGCATGGAGCGAATTTATGAGCAACAGGCCATGCATCTATGCAGCATCATTTCCGTGATATTCGTGGAAGGTATTTTTCAGCTCATCACTTTACATTAGGCACACGGCCAGCCCGAGCTACATTTACGAAGAGTACGTTGCAGCCCCGCCTATACAAGGCTGTAGGCCCCGTGGCGAGAACTCTGGTTCCTGCTGCCCGGATGATATAGCCCAAGACGGCTATGACGCCGCCCTTGCCTCCTGCGACCTCGGTTTGGATCTTCATTTCGAGATAGCCTTGAGATAGAAAGATGGTCGACAGCAGGCGGCTCCATTCACGGTGCCGCCGCACTGTTGCCTGCTGCACATCGACATCGAACACGACATTCTTGAAGTCCGAGTCCTGAAAACGCGTGCCGAAAATATTTGTGTGGTGCTCCAGAGCCTGCAGAGTCCCGCCGTTAATGTTCGTCGGTGGGGAGAGCTTGTGTAATTTGGAATAGCAGCCGACCAGATCGACGAAAGCACGGAGGGACGCCGGACTCGCGAATTACCGATGAGCTCAAGTTCCATGATGCCAGGCCATGCATGCGCCAGGACATCCACGTCCTCGTCCGACAGATTCATAGGTGTCAGAGGAGTCTCGGTCCGGTTTACCATCAGATTGCGTAGGATAAGGATGGGCCCAAATAAATCCATGGTATTTGACACTGCGTCTCCGTCATCAGGACGAACGCGCAGCTACAGGTGGACGGTGTGTAGTATCGGGGACCACAGGCCGACTTTCGACTGCATGGTGGAACAGAAGGCCCGGAGTCCCACCGGTCCCAAGCATCCATGTGGAGGTAGTTTATTGATGGAGAGGATATCGCCTTGAGGAGCTGCGACATATTCAAGAAACTGCCCTTCGCATGCGTCGGGAGAAGCACGAGGGTTACGATCCTGTTCTCGTCGGGTTCGGCTTCAAGTTCTGTGAGCAGAGAAGTCGACGAGCTTCTCCGCGGTAGATAAGGTCTTCAGGCATTGGGCTATCGCGGTAGAGCGCTCTGCTTTCAGCTCCACGGTATGGAGCCGCTGTATGTGGACCAAAGGCGATGACGCAATCGGAAAATTGAGTCCCCAAAGATGGAGCTCCTCCAGGGATGTGGCCTTCGAGAATATAGTGACCAGGAGTACCTCAACAGCTACAATGCAGGACGCTGGGACAATGCTTGACCCAGACATAGTAGTGAGGTTGAAGGTAAGTGTGTGCAATGATGGTGGCATCAGAACAAGCAGTACGGGGGCGTACGGCGAGGTCTGACTCCATGTCAAGCGCCGCAAGCATGACAACAAGCACTACCGATCGATATTGCGCCAAACGATCTCCAAGAGACTTTCCGGATGGACTTTTCGACCATCATGGTCAGTTCGCAATACACGGACTCGACGAGCATAAGTCTTGAACAGCTCGAGATCTTCAGAGGAATTCTCGTTGTGGAGTTGCTGCAAGCCGAAGCATGAGCATGAAGTGTGTTGAAACCGGGATAAGATGCTTACATGTCTTTGTGTCTTTGTGTCCAAGCGGAAGGACGGTACGACCGTCAAGAGAGGAGGAAGGTCATTGATGTCCCTCCATAAAATATCCGATGCAGAAACAGTAGAGCATTAATAAACCGAGGCGCAGTTGACGAAGTCCGGGATCCTAAGCCTTCTTAGAAGAGCTTCCTTGGAACGCAGTAAATATGGGAGTATTTCCGATAGAACGTCGTAACATTCTAGTGCACGATGCGTGAGCAAGAAGTGAGTGTTGGAATGTGAGGAGATGGTCGTCGTGGTCCTGAGTGATAGCGAAATTGGCCTGGCAGTTTGCCCGCTTTTCAATGCACAGATGCACAAAGCACCTTGGTACAGCACAAAGAACTGAACATGTGCCTAGACCATGTGTTATGCATTGTCATGGCTTCTTTGTGTCTAAGAACAACCGTAAGCATTGACAACGAAAAAACCCTCCACGTTTCATGCTGACAAGAGAAGTTCAGCGCGCCAAAGTCACTTCTCGGGAACATTGATACAAAAAACTCATAACATTGTGAGTCCAACCGTATCAATTCGCGAGGCGGACAAGTTGTGAATCGCTCATCTCCCCTTTATGCCTGAGAGCATATTAGATTGTTGTAGGGTACAGAAGCTAGAGAAACAGGAGCACGCGGGACCTATCGCTCCGTTAATCATGGAAAGAGACGTAGCAACCTCGAACATACCGTCAGAACACGCACGACACTACACATCTATAGCCCGGCGATTATTCCTTCTTGCTCTGTCCAAGGCAAGCCGAACACGCATGAGTTTTTGTCTCGTCTCAGGGTCTCCTCCGCTAAGTCCTTCGAAGGTGAGACGCGGGAACAATCGCTCCAGGACCTCGCCGAATAGCCCAGCCTGCGGCATACTGAAGTTGAGCCACGCGCAGGCCACATCAAGCGTCTTCAACTGCCCACTGATCGGCTCTGTGAGGCCCTGCAGCGCTAGAATCCCGGCATCGTCGATGAGCCACGGCATAGTGAGCATGCTGAGTTGGGGCATGCGGCGGATCATGTCGGCGACAGCAGAAAAAGACGGTACATGGTTGAAGTTGCCGACCAGCTCCATGTTGACGAGCACAGGCCACGCATGCGCGAATGTCGCGGCATCTTCGTCCGTGATAGACAACACATCGAAGGGTAGCTCGATCCGAACATGCCTAAGGGCATTGCAGACTAGAAGGGGCTGAATGTACTCCTGGGACTGCGGCCACGGACCGTGGTTTGGTTCAAATCCAAACTGGAAAGAGGCGACACGCAACGTCGTGGACCACATGGCAGTCTTGGTATGCAATGTTGTGAGGAAGGCGTAGCAGTCGTCAGGAGAGTTCCCATCCGACGCCTCCACGTCCAGGGCCAGGAAGTCGATGGATGGTGAGGACGTAACAGATAGGATGAATGACAGATGAGCAAAGGGCCCGCATAGACTCAGGTATTGCAGTCGTAGAAATGAGTTTTCACCGTCGAACTCGCCGATGTCGGCGATCCCATGGTCCCAATCGCTGCCGTAAGTGCGCACAGTAAGTTCCGTAAGGGTCTCGAGCCGGGACAGTGGGCGAAGAAAGTGGACCGCCAGAGTCGGCCACCTGAGGTACAGTGTCACTTTCCGGAGGCGTTGGACGTGCATGAGGGGGGGAGGCGAAATCGGGAAATCAAGGGTGGTCAAATTCAGACACAGCTCCTGCAGAGAGGTGGGCGCGGCCAGCACGTTGGCGAGGAGGGTTGAAATAGCGATAGAGATCGGCGGAGAGACGTTCGACGCGTTGATATCGAAATTGAGACTGAAATAGAGTGTTTGCAGAGAAGGGACAACGAAAGACATGACTGTGGTATCAGATGGTGAGCGCTGTTTCCACATCAAGCTCTGCAACTCGGGTAGCATATATCGCTGGCCACTCCAGCGAAAAACATCCAAGGTCATGTCTGGATGTATCCATCTGTCAGGGTGCTCGCAGTGGAACGTGCGAACGCGGCAAGCGTATTGCTTGAACCGTTCCACATCACCTACGGGAAGCCCATCGAGATGTCTCTAGAAACACGGGGTGAGCCGGAACAACTGTCACAACTGGCAAGTAAGTGCGTACATAGTATTGCGCGCCATCATCCCAATGGAAGGATGAGAGAATCTTCAGGAGAGGCATAACGCTGCCTAGGTCCCTCCATAGGAGATCCAGTGCGGGGACCGACATTGTCTTGCTGACTCGGGCACAGGCCGGCAGGTAAGGATTCCGAAAGCACAGATTTCTAGTGAAGCCGGGGCAGTCAAGATACTGAAGGATCTCGAGGAGGATTTCATTGTAGCTGAGGGCGACGTGCATTGTGAGGCGTGTGTAAGACACTTGGTGGTGATTGTGGAAGAGTGTTGATGCAAAGAACGTGGTGCTTTATACTGCTCTGCCTTTATCAAGTGTGTGCAAGACAAAGCGTGGCCCGCTCGTTCGGTGCAACCCGGAAGACAAAAGACACAATGACGGTGGCCCATGCGGTGTGGCACGTCATTTGAGTAGGTCCGAATTAGGTTGTAAATAGATGCAAAGTCAGCGTATTGGGCCGGCTGCACCGACAAAGCCACATCAGCTAAACAAAAGGAAAAACCTGGTAACGCTCGCACCAATAGTCCTCGCTACAGCCGCTAAACATCCGCGAGAATCTCCACCAAAATGTCCTTGACCGTCTTGCGCTCCCAGACTCTACCTGCGCCCACCGTATTTGGCCTGATCGCGGGCCACATAACACTTCCTAGTACCTCGTCATCAGGCCCGTCGCGCACCCGCAACCGATGCGACACAACGCGCGGAAACACCCGCGCAACATCCACCTCCGACACGTCCCACACCTCCAGCGGCGCACCACCTCGCGCGTCCCCCACGTCCTGCTCTTCCAGCTCCTGGGCGTACTCCGCCCCATCAGCATCGGCACCGCTCACGTCCAATGCCACGCGCACCGCACCGTCCGGCACGCCCCACTGCTTGCCTCCTCGTTCCAGCTCCTCTCCCCACCCCATCCCCAGCGCGTCCTTCTCCCACGCACTCCCCTCCGCACTGGCACTGACACTTACGCTCTGGCTCGAACTCTCACCCGCACCCGCACCGCCGCGCTCGGCGGCAGCGACACGCACGAGCGCAGCGCCGCCCCCGTCACCCGCGATGACGCGCAGCGCGCGGGCGAGCGCGTCCGCATCTGCGTGTGCACGCCGCGTAAGGGCACCGGCGAGCGCGGGGTGGTGCCGCGTGGCGGCGAAGAGGTCGCGTAGGTATGTGTGGAGCGATGCGCGAAGGGCGGTGTGGGCGATCGCGTGGGCGTGGGCGTGGGGCGCAGCGAGCGCACGGAGGAGCGCGAGTTCAGCTGGGGGTACGGCGGGCGGAGTCAAGGGTGTGATAGGGATGGATGGGGGGCGCGGCGTGGGGGGCGGGGAGGTAGAGGTGGGAGGGAAGGGGGAGGAAGTGCGGTGAGCGGCGTAGGCTTGGCGCGTGGGGAGGGTGAGTGCGACATCTGCGCTCATGGCAAATTTGTCGAGCTGTGTGAGAGGGTGGTGAGTGTTGGTCAAATTAGCGTGGGAGAGACGCACTAGGCCGACCAGGACGCCTGGCCGCTCGTAAGGGTCCCATTTGCACACGTACACCATCAGGAAGTCGTCGGGGAGGTTCCAGGTTCCCTCCTCTCGTCTGTCGACTAGATCTTCGTCATCCTCGTCATTTTCTAGCACTAGCCGCCGTTCCGCCAAGACCTGAAGCAAGGCTCGCTGTACAGGTACCCCCGCGTACTCTAGGCCGGAAACAACGATAGCCTTCGGTAATAGTCCTCGCGGGTCCTCCGCACTGGTCCCAATTCCAGGTATAGAGTCCGGGATACTGCCCTCAGCAGCGTGGAGCGGGGAGAATATAGTGGACAACGGTTGTGGATCCGTGCGCAGACGATCTGGCCGTGGACGCCACGATTTTCGCGAGCGCATAGTCGATGTGGGCGAGGAGAACATATGAAGGGGGCGACGGGAGGACGCCATGGACGCATTATCAGAGAAGTAGTCGCGGCTGTCTGCCCACATCTCCGTATGCTCAGGCTCCAACACCGTAGAGGTATGCAGTGGGGAGGGCGACGGCACTGTCGAGCGGCGCGGGGGCTGTGCGTGTTTCGAGGAAGATCTACTTCCGTTACTCGAGCGGGAGTTGTGCTGGGATGTTGAGGGGCGACGAAAAAACAACGCACGAAGCTGCTCATTGAGTTGCACGGCTTGGGGAGATTTGGTACGTGGATCCTGTCTATGCTGAGGCGGGAACTTGTATTTGTGTGTGGGAACACCGAATGCGGTGGTCAAAATCTGAAAAATGCGTCTTAGTAAAAGAATCAAGTGCCGTGACGATTACACTAGCGTAAAATGACATTTAGCTTTGTGCCATTTATCGAGGACGGAACGCAAGAGCCAAGAATTCAGAAAGAAATCTTGGGTTGAACACAAGAAATGTCCCAGATGTAGACAATCAAATTCATTGCATAATGCTAGACAGAATCGCAACCACACTAGTAAAATGCAGCCCTCTGATCTGTATATAACTCAAGACGACACTCACCAAGCTGACGACATGCACAAGGAGCCCGATATCCTCCTCCCTTGTGCGCAGGATGAGATTGAAGCAAGTTCCACCACTCAATCTCTCGCCAGAAGGCCGTTCCAGGTGCCCTGCACATCCTTGTGCGTCATAGGCCGTCGCGAAGTGGGGTGTATGCGCGATGAGACACAAGAGGAGAGTCTGGAGCACGACGGGATCGAGTGGCAAGGTGGGGTGAGCACTGCGAATCCGCGAGAGGAGGGAAGGAATGTAGTCTGGCGTCCCGAGAGATGCTGGCACAGTGGCGGGAGACGATGGCATGACAAGACATGAACCAGATCAATTGCTAGTACAAGTAAAGTGGTCCAGGACGTGTCACATGATTCCGATGCGAAGCTCGATCGTGTGGCGTCCAAGTTTCTCCGTCTGTTCGACGGTCTACCCACTGATTCAGACTACTTATGCCTGTATCGTACAACTCATATTATGTGCTGTCACTACCAGACTCACCTCTCCGCAACAGGCCATGTCAGATCCGGATATACCGTACTGCCTAGTGCCACGCAAGTGACACGTACGGTGCCTCAAGACCACTTGCACAATCGCGTTCTTCGCAGCTGAAAACATCCGACGTCGCCCCATCTGGCACCCCCTATGTGTATTTGGAATGTTGCCTCTCCATTCTACGTCCGAGTCTCTCGTGCCATATTTCTATTTGCCGTGAGTCATCCCAGCCGTCGTGTGATTTTCTCAAGCGCGATATATCCAGTGCCCCATTTTCTGGGATACTCATTATATCTGATCAACTATACATCACATTCCATTTTGACCCCCGGGCTTAGCCGCCCCCTTCTCTGTTCCTCTGGGAAATTCAGTCTGCCAGTGGTTCATAGTGTGCGCTTTCGCAGTTCTGACGGTCTATTCTGGCGTTACTTATTCATGAAAATTTGCTCTGCAATTGATTTCTACGATTTACGCAGGCATCATTAAAGCCAGAGTGTGTGGCGTGTGCAGAGCGTCTTTGGAATGTACCATTCTCCCATATCCTGTGTGGCGGATGGTCACATATTGTCCTTGTCACTTCTCTTGACAATAGTGACTCTGCACGGTCCTTGCCGTATGCATGCAGTGGATCCATCACTGCTAGTGTCGCTTCTGCTCGTCTTACCGGTTCGTCATATGTTTTGTGGCGTTGAAAATCACGTAAGTGGAAAATTGATGTCGAGACGCATTGGTTTGCTAACCTCAGCAATTGTTTTCGGACCCGAGGGTGTGTTGGCAGGTCTGGGCATGATCTTTTTTCGGTGTTTACTGTGGCAATAACGACTTGAGCCTTGTTTCCTAGGGTCATACTCTGACCAGTTTCATCTGCCAAAAGCCGTATATGGATTGCAAGCATTCTGCTCACTCGAGGCCTGAAATTTTCAAGTGCAATAGGAACAACGGCGGATGGACCCCTCCGGTAAAAGTGTGATACACGAGGATAGCTCCACGTAAATGGATACTCCAAAACGGTATCGCTCTGATCCTTCTTGACGGCGAAGACACCGACTTCTATGTCATGTTGCTCTCTAGTGTCGAAGCACAGGGAACTGCTCGAGGCGTGGCGAGTAGGCTACTAGTATTGATTGCATCTCTTTTTGTACAGCAGGGTCTCATAATCCTAACGCTTAGGATAAGATGTGGCGTGGTTGCTCATGGAGGATAAAAAGGGCGGTCGCAGAACGATTGGCACCCAGAACCGCATCTCTTTCAACCCTCTTCACCGGTATGGTCCAAATTCTATTTCTCCTCAGAAAATAGCTGATACCGTACATATATACTGCAGCTACTGGTACAAGAAGCCATCATGTGCTCCCCTACTTTCCCAGACAACGAAGGCAACAAACCGAGGTATACCTTTTCACATTTTCTCATGTTTGGCCATAGTTCTTACTTGTTGTATTATTAAGTGCACTCCGAGTCCCCACCAGCCCTTCGAGTTCCACTGTCCCTGTCAATCAGTGCGAATACCAAGTAAGCTACGACAAGAATCATCAGTTGTTCAGGTACAAGGTCTTCGACTGCCAATCTAGCACTTGCAAAGATTCGGAGAATTATGTCCCGCCGCAGTGAAGACTCAGGTTGTGTAAACCGACGTGAAATTGTATCTACTGTCTAGTAGAATTGTGTTTCGCTCCAAGGTTCTCGAATAACATTGGATTATTGTGACTGCTAGTGCCATATATATAAGCTGGGTTTGATCGATCAAGATCATCTCTCCGATCATATGCATACTATCGATCGGGGCCTTGATTAGTGAAGTTCCATGGGCTTGAGGCATGGAACCACGTCCAGCAGAGCGTCGACTGGGCTGACCACATCCTTCACCAAGTCTGCAGTCGACCGTCTCCTAAGACAGGGTTCTGGTAGCTCATAGGAGAGGGATGCTAAGGGAGCGGATTATGGATGCGGTTTCGAGCCTGCGAAAGCTCTCGTCAGGGGGCTTAACCGCTACCCCAACCGCTCGCCCTTCCAGGGCCGTTTAGATGTCTCCCACCTAAGCCTATACCTAGAGGGAGTAAATACTCCATGTCCCGAACACAGGCATGGCAGGGCCCAATGGCAGCATGACCCTCCGGCGGGGTGGTTTACGGATTGGGGTGGGTGGGAGTCAGGGGTTGGATGCTTCAACTCAGGCTACACCCCGAAGCTGATCCCATGCGGACTCGCGCCGAGCGTTTCCGCATCGACACGAGATTCCTTCGATAATCATGCGGAGACGACGATGCTAGACTTACGCCGAGGCCTTTTCTACCTGACACAACGCCTGCAGTCCGCAAATGTCAATTTGCGTAATTCATGAGATGACGAGGGCAGAAAACCCTCCCATGTACTCATGCCCCATCTGCCAGACCATCCTAACAACGCGAAACAACAAAAGATATAATTTGTTTACTTGCTGTGCCGTTTCGCACATACGTGCGCGCAATCTACATGGTCTATCAGTACATGTGCTGTCAAACCTATTCAACTGCAACACTTCTTGTCAGTGCCGCGATTGCCATCACACGGATGCATTGTCCTGTGAGCCAGCAGCAGAGGTAAGTTGACCCATCCAAAATTAACGACCAATTAAGCCATACTCACATGGATCGAGAAACGGCTTCACGAGTGACTTGAGGCCTCCATGTCATCGTCGCCGATATGTGGCATCTCGATCTCTGGTGCCCGGTGGTCTGGGTCCAACAGCCACTTCTTCACTGCTTCAAATCCAGACCAATCTCTTTTCCTTGGCACCGACATTGAAAACAAAGTCCTTGCACCAGCCTGGCGTACCGCCCGAGATCATCCGAGAGCCAGTGGAACAGCACGAGCCGAAATCGATGATGATTGCCTGTGACTCGTCGTCCAGTACAATATTGCCAGGATTAATATCATTCTAGAACCAACGAGATGGGTCAGGCATATCAAACACAACATTTGTAAAAACATACGTGAACAAGTCCAAGAGCGTGGATGTGCTCTATGCCGCTCCTCACGCCCTCTAGTACAGACACAGGATCGACTTTGTCGCCATCTCTCACAGCGCCACGAAGATTTTTGCCGTGCCGCTTGAAGCACAGACCGAGTAAAAACCCATTCTTCTGAAAATAGCCGCGGCATTCACAGATGTGGCGGTGGGGGTGCAAAGCGAGTTTTTCGCATGTTTTGGCCTCCTGCATGATAACGTCGGCGACCTGTGTACTCGATGGCTCGTCCGGGTCCCAGTTGACAGGCGTCACCCTCTTCACGTATGTATCTGACGGCAAGGTTTCCGAGGCGGAAGTGAGCTCGGGAGGAGGTTTCACTTGATAATAAGTGCTCGGGATGAGCTGGGCAAGCGGCAGAAGGGTGGAGGGATCTTCTGGGACATGACGAGAGAAGAATTTGTGATACAGGAATATATCGCCGTGGGACCAGATGAGCATGATAAACAAGAATGAATCGGTAACGCCACCCCAGGCCTCGTCTTGACTGATCAGCTGTGCCTCTGTGGCGTCATTATTGGTGGGTGCAGCTTCCTTGGCTTCGGTACTAGGGAGCACCGTCGCTGGTTCATGAATTGATCAGTTTAGGAAATGAACATTCGGTATAAACGAACCTTGCATCTTAGTTGGTAGAGCTTGAAACAAGTGAGAAGAGTTAACGTCAAGCTTAAGTTGGATATGCTGCTATGTGACACAGATCCACGTACCGCATGTCACGCAAGGCGGACCCACAGAGATACTTTACGATGAGAAGATTCAGCATCCAAGGTCCGGGCTCCAGGTGACTGACTCGAGGATCGGGAATCACGCTGCCTTGTCCACGATTGTCCAGTAAAACGTGGAGTGCACGCCGGTAGGTCATTTCGTTCTCTGGATTGTGCTTTCCTGATATTTCGGACTTCAATTCAGTTGGCTCTGGAATGGGCCCCAGTAAACGTCTGTTTTACATGTTTTTTAACAGCGGATGTCCTTGCAGCATCAAAGATGCCTTGGATACACTACGATAAACCACATCGGTCAGTTGTCGGAATTTACTTCGCATATTGTGATCATCTTACCGCTGTTACAGCCCGCGCTACGTTGACGGTAATGATTGTCTTTGACGATCCTCCTCCAACGTCTTCTACGCCTGCGAACGGCACGATCATCTACTATGGGCTAGTAAACGGACTGACAGACCTAATGGCTGTAGGTCCACAGTAAGTGACCACTGCTTTCAGAGTTTCGCGACATGGGTCGTGTGTCGTATATCGTTTGAGATAGATGAATATGAGATCGTGTATAATTTATACACCTACGCAGGGTCCTCTGACACACTAGCACCAACTCCGAATGGCATGTCAGAGTTGTGGTTTATAGGTTCATGGCAGTGCGAATGGCCATGGATGCATGGGTGTAAGATCTGCGAAATTCGAAGACAGAAATGAAGGTAACCACAAGAATACTGAGGAATGAGTTCTCACCTTCTAGTGCCGTGTCTCCTCACCGACCGCACCCATGAACTTCTGCAACTCTGCCTCGGGCATCTCGTAACTCTCTGTGACCGTAGGGAAGCTCCGCTCCCTAACCGCATCCAAATAACCTTTCACCGCCTTCTCATTCTCTCTCTTGACATCGCCAAAGCGGCGCACAAATTTGGCCTTGTGCCCACCCCATGTCCCCATGACATCATCCCACACGAGCACCTGGCCATTCGTTTCCCAGCCCGCGCCGATACCAATCGTCGGTGCGTGCCGCAGCTGTCGCGTAATGTAACCCCCAAGCGCGTGGGGAACAGCCTCGAGTACAACCGCAAACGCGCCCGCCTGCTCGAGCGCAAGGGCGCTCCGGAGGATGTCCAGCGCTGCCTCCGCATTCCGGCCCTGGACCCGGTAACCAGAGAGCGCGGCATGACGCTGCGGAAGCAGTCCAACATGCGCCATGACAGGGATGCCGACTGATGTCAGCCGACGCACGACGTCCACGATCTCGAGCCCGCCCTCGAGCTTCACGCCCTCCGCGCCGCCCTCGCGCACGAGCCGCACTGCATTGCGCACTGCGTCTTCCGCGCTGGCCTGGTACGTCCCGAACGGCATGTCCGCGACGAGCAGTGGGGCCTTGCTCCCCCGCGCGACGGCGCGGCAGTGGTGCAACATCTCGTCGAGCGTGAGGCGCGTGGTGGAGTCGTACCCGAGACACACCTGCGCAAGGGAGTCACCCACGAGTGTGATGTCCACGCCGTGCGCCTCGCATGCCCGCGCCGTCGGGAAATCGTATGCTGTGAGCATCGTGACCGGTGTGCCGCTGCTGCGGAGGTTGTGGAGGTGCTGGATAGTCACTTTCTTTCTCACTATGGTCGCCGCTATGTCAGTGGTGAGTTGCTGTGAATGGTTACATGCTACGCACCTGTCGGAGCCGCCCCCTCGTCTGGCCGGACACTGTACCATCTCAGGCCTCCACAAGTAATACCGCGCAGGAGGGTGAGCGACGCCGGACGACATCGTTGCGCAGTGACTAGCAACATAAGTGATGTGCGACGTGAGAATACGCTGGGGAAGGTAGAAAGCGGCAAAGGGTTTTACAGTTTATTGCATGGCAGCCTAGAGCAGTGAAAATCGTTTGATACGGCGAAACATATGGTTGTGGTCCGATCGACTGAGAGCCAACTCGGAGTCGCAGCGCCACTGGCGCTCCGGTGTAAGGGGTCGCTGAAATTCCGGGCACGCAATTTTACGCCGGGACGCGCGGGGCATCATCATGTTCCGGAAAGGGCGGGAGGAGAGTGAAGCTATACAATTAATTGGCTTTGAATAATAATGATGTTTGTGCATGTCCATCGGCGATTGGGAGGATCAACATCTACTAGTATGTGCAGTGCTTCGAAGTCATTAATAAACCATCTGCGTCGAAGTCGCCTGCCCAACAAGAGCTACTAGGACAACAGCGGACAAGAGATCTATGCCGCTGCGTTACAGTATGTACAACTTGAACTTAGTCTGTGTGCCTAATTCTCGCCCAAGAACTTCTTCACTTCCGCGGTAAGGAACGTCATGTCCTCTTCGTTAGAGCCACCCCCGGCTGTGTGACGTGATATGTTAGACAGCATCCGCGAAAAGCAATCCACTGAACGCACCCATGTGGCCCCAAACGGAGGGGATAACGACGAGCCTCGAACCGTTCTTCATCAGCGACACCTCATTCTCGCTGTCTTCCGGCTGCACGATACCAATGCGTCAGTCACACCAAGATCTCAAGAATCGGCGGTACATACCGGGAAGTACAAATCCGTCTTGCTTGGCATTATGAGTCCCCTCGCCTTGATGCTCGCCAGAGCGTTCGTGAAGTTCCCTGCACCACTGCCTCCGGCGACTTTGGAGATATCGCCCGTCTGCCAGGTTCGCAGGAGCACGAGTAAGTCATTTCCATCCCAGGACAGGAAACCGTCCTCCCATTCGGCACGGAGGAAGTCATCCAGGGATGCATACTTCCCGCCATGGAGGTGGCCATAGTTGCGGAACCACTGGACAGTTGTTGCTTAGCATCGAATGATCACAGCTGACTTAGCATTAGGAGCTTACAGCCTGCCCGTATGCCCATGCACTGTAGACACGGCCGAATGCACGGATGCCGATCTGGGGCTGGGTGGTGTATAGACCGTTCTGGAAGTCGCTAGACGACATAAGGGCAGCTTTCGGGCCCTCAAGGAAGCTTAATTTACGGGACGTGAGTGCATAGAGAGTACTGATGTGATAAAGCGAAGTACCACTGGTTGTGAGGGCTTGTACGAGCGGAACCACAGATCGAGATGAATCTGACGGCAAACCGAAGAATAAGTTCGTGATTCGGTCTGAAGATCTGTGTATGTACTTCTCAGTGAAGTCGGGATACACTACAGGCCAGTAATACGCCTGCTCAGAATTTTAAAGATCAGAAGGTCATCAATATAGCAAGTTTCTTACCTGCTGACCGCCCATCGAGAATCCAATCACGCAGAATACCTTCTGTATCCCGAGCTGTTTAGTGAGTACAGCATACTGTGCACGACTGGATTGTACAACTGAGTTTTGTGAAGAAAAATATAAACTTCAACTCACATATTGTCCTCGTAAGTAACTTCAGGGAAGTACGGTCCATTGTAAGGGACAGGCTAACGCATCGCGAATCAAATAGGCCACTGGACAGAGAAAGATCGATCGAACGGCTTACCGTGTTAGACGGGGATGACGACTGACAATGAGCAAATTGACCATGTCAATCTTCATGTCTCGGAACTATGTGTCAAAGTCTCATTACCTCTCCGCCTGAGAATAAGGCTAGCGTCACAATGAAATATTTCGTGGGATCCAAGGCCTTCCGACGACGATCGCTCAGAGAAGGTAATAATACAGTCTACTAACTTGAGCGTACCTTGTCTGAGCCGATCATATAATCCTGGCCTAACAAACCCAGGCCTGCACTCAATCGCTGAAGCTAGAGATCGCATTGCGACAGAACGACTACTCACCATCGAGTCGTCCTCCGTAACAGGTGGGAAAAACGATGCAAGGGTTCTCAGGGCTGCCATACGTGCAATACGCAGTGACTGCGTCAGGAAGGGTACCACCGGCAACACGAAACCGGCCGTGGTGGTAGTACTGGATCTCTGCACCTGCAGGCATGGCTCTCGGGAGATGGTAGGAAGAGGATTCGCAGGGAGTCGTTCAGCTCTCCATGGATACCGAACTAGCAGAAACTCAGATACCAAAGATATCGCTGCTGTGAGAACCACGGACGCTGTGCACCGAATTCGTACACTTTCTGATGAATGGACCTCACCGAACGAGTCGTAATGCTCGGTCTGCACATACAACCTCCACGAGACAATCGCGCCAGAAGTTGAAAGAACTCGTCATTTAGGTGATTTGCCAGTCAAAAATTCGGCGTTGGATTATGCGGAAGGATAAAAGAATGGCTCAAGAGCGAAAGTATGATCGCACAAGACGTTCAAAATGCATCGAGGAGTAAGTGTGCACAACAGCGGCTGCACGAACCAGGGTTCAACGTTCACTCAGAGGATGCACCAATCGGACAGAAGTCGGACGCGTTCAGTAGACGCAGGTACCGGCTGCCGGCAATCTCGGATATGAGAAGCCGCATCGCACGTGATGGGAACAGGTACTGTATCGTTTTGATCTCCTCGTTCCAACTCCGCTGCACGCTCTCCTACCGACTACCGCATCCTCCACTGCAAGAATGGGCTGTATGTCTGCTTTCTTACGGTGCTCTCTCGCTGCCTGGTGCGATGCTGACGATCTGTACCAGCCAACAAACCTCGTGGATTGCAAGCCGCGCGCAAATTGCGCAATGATCGCCGTGAAAACCGCTGGGTACGTCTCCAGACGATGTCATGTCTCAACTAGCACATCTAACCTCTTGCTGGTTCATGTGTGGCATGCGTTCGTCACAATAGGCGGACAAGGCGTACAAGAAACGCGCCTTGGGTAACATTTACAAGACATCCCCCACTGGTGGATCGTCGCACGCAAAGGGCATCGTCCTGGAGAAAGTCGGCGTTGAGGCAAAACAGCCCAACTCGGCCATCAGGAAGTGTGTTCGTGTCCAACTGATCAAGAATGGCAAGAAGGTCACCGCGTTCGTGCCGGTATGTCCTCGTCTCTACAGTTTTTCAGAGTCGGGATCGGGCCTCGGACGATCTGGGCCTTCTGATACTGGCGCATCGCTGATTCGTGATACGACAGAACGACGGTTGCTTGAACTTCGTCGATGAGAATGACGAAGTTCTGATTTCCGGCTTCGGTCGCCGCGGAAAGGCCAAGGGTGATATCCCTGGTGTCCGCTTCAAGGTCGTCAAGGTCTCCGGCGTGGGCTTGCTCGCGTTGTGGAAGGAGAAGAAGGTACGTACGCTGCACGATCGCCTTGCGCAATCTACTGATGATATTCCGTGACACCCTTAGGAGAAGCCGAGGTCATGAGTCCTCCACTTCTCTGGTCTGCTTTCTTCCGTCTCGTATGAACCGCGTGTTCTTATTTGGCTCTCTATGCTTGTACTACCGAACTATGATGTTACGCTATGTTCTCAATGCACCCCATGCCAATCTGAACGCGCTCTCTGCGAATTTGAAGGAGTAGGACTAAAAATGTCGTGCTCGTGTTGTACTGGTTCCTGACATCCTCGCATGCTATAGCTACCCGTACGATGCCGTCTCTTATCCCTTATCGGAGTCGAATTTGTATTTCTGCAAGCTCTCGGCCTGTAGGTCCATGCTTCGCGGTCAAACTTTTGAGACTAACCCATCAGTCTGACGCTAGCAGTCGCAATCCAAGCCTTCGTACTGGCTGCTGAATACACCATGAACGTATCGACGACTGGAATGAAACTCGATAGCATATCACGGTACCATACTAACAGCGTCGACGATTCAATTACGCGAGATAAAGTAGGTCATAGCCAGCCAGCCTCCAGCGTCGCAGAGAACCTGGCCTTTTGTCCGTCATCGGCTTCAAGAATATACTACGCTAGTGCTGCAGCTCCACACCGAGGCCGCACAGCGCGATTTTCGACGTCGAGCGCAAAGCGCATCAGACGTTGACGGCGATGCCCTGCCCCTCGAGGTACCGTCGGAGGTCCGCAATGAGCTCGAGCTGCTCCGTGATCGTCAGTCCGCTCACGATGGCCTGCAGCAGCGAGCCGACCGTGACATGCGTCTCGCGGATTAGGCTGCTGTAGTACACGTAGGTGTACACGCCCATGAGGAACCTACGACATCCCTGTAAGTACCTGCTTCACGGACCGTTGAAGGGAGAAAGGTACGCACTGGCAGTCCATCCGGTCCGTCATGCCCCCGTGCCCTGGAATGCTGTGTCCGAAGTCCTTGATGTTGAACGCGCGCTTGAAACCGGATGCGAAGAAGCCGCCGAATGGCGCGACGAGCGAGGCAAAGCACGCCATGAAGAATACATGGAACTGGTACGGCGCATAGGAGATAGTAGAGAACTGGTGCCCGAGCTGTCGTCACAAATATTGTCAGTGAGCGGGCCCGAGGTGTTGTAGGAATGGAAAGGGGATAGAAAAGGCGCGTACCAGGGTAGTCAGGAACACGCGCGCAGGCGTGGGGATCTCCCACTCGCGCCAGACAAACACAGGGTTGGGTGTGCACGACACGTCCACACTCCACGCGCTTACACCCAGGTCATGCACAGGGCATATCATGTAGTCGAAGCGCATAAAGTACGTGCCCCAGAGGACGCCGAACAAGATCGTGCTGAAGAATGCGCCAACGAAGCCCTCAACGGTCTTCTTTGGCGAGAGCTTGATCAGAGGGGTCCGTCCGAGCGTGATACCCCAGATATATGCGAAGACGTCGTTGCAGATCACGAGGGAAGCGGGGACCCAGAACCAGATTAGTCCCTCAAGAATGTTGTTCACAATGAAGTGGCTATAAGAAGTATCAGCAATGTATGGGAAGCTGGTGTTATTGATGCGTACCTCGACACCACGACAAGAAGCAATGTCATATGCACCCAGCAGAACAAACCAAATTGCTGCTTCAGGTACCCTCTCTTCAACGACATTACGAATCCCATGAAACCAATCGTATAGAGCGTGAAGCTGATGATGCGATGATTTGTGGCAAAAAGCGTCAAATTGGCATCCGCGAACACGACATGCTATACTTATGTGTCAGTGTGCTAGTATGAAGCAGCAAACCCGTACACTATACCTTGAAGTAATAGATGATACTTTCGCCGTAAAGGAAGTAGTTGGTGACAATGAAGAAATACCAATTCAACGTCTTGCTCCAAGGATCACGCTTTTGTGAGTCTTCACTATCTGAATCTCTCTTGTCCGAGTCGGCTCGCTTGAGTGAGAACAACGCCGTGACCTCGCGATACACTAGCGTCTGGCAAAGCATGACGAGAACGATCATGTATGCATGTCCCATAAGGAGTAGTGCTGTGATATACAAGACGTCAACAAGAAATATTCCCGTGAGGAAGTAAATGAACGCACTGACGAACCCGCCAATCATGATGAACGTCCAGAGTGTCCGCGTCAACATGTTTTGGCGTTTCTTGACCTGCTCTGGGTTTTGCGTATCGCCTTGCTCAACTGTACCGCCTGCCGCACCATTTGACGGTTTAGGGGAGTTGGTGGCAACAGGCTTCGCAGAACCGTGAAGGGTTTCTGCTGGCAGTGGTGCCTTCGGCTGTTCAGTCGAAGGAAGAAGGGGTGCCGACGCTGGAGGAGATATTGGATAGGAAGGCACAGAAGCAGCTGGAGCAGCGATGTCATGCACAGCTGGCACGTCACCGTTTGCCGCATTCGACGCAGGAGGGACATCTCTAGCCTGTGTAGCAGGTTCTGTTGAGACGGACGGTGCGTCATCTTCCCTGACCTCGACAACCTCGACCGGATTAGCGCGGCTGCTTGGCGATGCATCACGGGAGTTTACAGCAGAGGAGGGCGCTGGCACTGCGAGTTGTCCAGCGGCCTGCGCCCTTAAAGCCGCTTTCGCCGCCTTGCGTTCTAGCTGTCGCTGGAGCCGGGCAGTCTCCTTCGCCTTCTTCACTGCGCTCTTGGAAAGCTTTGCAGAGGATTCAGAGGAGCTGCACGACGTATTAAATCCCGACATTGAGATGGGAAAGGCGCCAGCAACGTACCTTTCCGGCGGTGAGATGAGCGGAGACTGTACATCCTCCTCGCTCTCTTCTCCTGATTCCACGCCCAGCGCGTCGAAGGACGTTTTAGATGCCCATGTGGCTCGTGAATTGTGCAAAGTCGAAGCACTCATTAGCAGGACGTTGTAGAGGAAGACGAAGGTGACTGCGGTGACTGCTGGAGCTCGCGGCAAGTATTTACAGCATACGAATAGCACACGTGAAATTGTTCGGCGCTCAACGCACGCGCGTCGTGCACGATCGACGCGCCCAAATGAGGCGACTCAGGCGGCGAGTCTAGCATGCGAATGAACCATTTGTGCAACAGTCCATACAATAACTCGGGAAGCGCCGCATGCTGCGGCAGAAACCTTGCTTGCCTCACATGTGCAGTTGTCGTGCAAAAGAGAGGATAGTGCTGGCATGATAATTATATGGTATAGTGTTGTGCAAGGCAGCAGCAAAAATTTGGCATGTCAATGCATAGCCCATCATGCATCAATAACTACATACCTCGGACTGCAAAAACTGAATTTCACAGCATTATTGTCACACCAGCTGTAAGATGATTTGTCTTCTATAATATGAGGTTGATTCACGAGCCTACTCTTCAACATATTCTGAGCACTCTGACACAGTGTTCCATTGTATTGCTGGCGAGTTACGACGTTGCTCGCCCGGTACCCACATTAAACATAGCACACCGAAGAGCAATAAATATTACTATAATTACCTTGTATTGACTTTTGTTCCAAAAGTGTCGTGATGACGCGCGCCACAAACAAACAAACAAGGCACACCGGAAGTTGCCGGTGAGTCTGAATCGAAAAGTGGTCTTACTTTCCAGCCCGAGAAACCTTGGCAAGCAAAATAATGTAGGAGTGATGGTATTTGCATGGAGAGCAATGAACTTTCGTTCCGTGATGTTGACACGCGTCACAAATAAAGCAGGCACCACAGACAAATACGCGCCACAAACAAACAAGCAACAAACATGGCACGCCGGAAGTTGCCGGTGAGTCGAAAAGTGATCTTAATTTACAGCCCGAGAAACCTTGGCAAGCAAGGTAATAACTACAATACAGCGGGACATGCAATGTATATACGAGGGCGCGGGGACCATGCGAGAGAGCTATCCGACCTAGAGACCACCAAAAGTATTCGAGAGTCCAAGATCTAAAATAATGTAATGCCAGTTGTTGATGTGTAGTCCGTGTCTTGTCGACATGTACGATGGATGCTCAGAACCTCCAGTCAGACTCAACTTCCATGGCCCATGGAACTGCCGGCGGCGATCAACACACGGTCGAATGTATATGCGAGCGTACCACTTACATTTCGTCAACAGCGTCTTGGAGAATATCTTTTCTATGGGAACCTCGTGCTTCTTGCACCATGCAGCGGTGATTCTGCCTCTGTGATCAGTATGAACATCGCTAGAGTTAATTTCTACGACATACCTGGGATCCAAATAATTTATCTTACTGTTCGGAACAGTCTGCTGTGAGCGGCGGTATTCTAGATGCAAAAGAAAACGAACCTCGTGCCCAGGGCGACGTCCTTGCCAGCCTCTCTATCTACCATCTGTAGCTTGAACGTCGTCATCTTTTCATCCAGTTTCTGGATGCCCTCCTCGAGCTTCTCCGTTGGGCGCTCCCTCTTGAGCTCCGCTTTCTGCGTGCCTCGTTCTTTCGCTAGCCTCTTGAACTCGACTTCGATCTCTTTGAGCTTGGCCTTGAGGACAGACTCCTCCTGCTCGTCCTTTCCATCTGCAGCGAGCTTCTCGTTGTCCTTCCGGAACTTCTTTTCTGCCTTCTCGAGCTCCTTCGTCTTGAGCTGCTCTTCGTGCTCTACAATACCAGCATCGTCCAGGTCCGACTCGGGCTCGGCGTACTTCTTGTTCTTCTTGTACTTCGGATCGATCGCGAACAAGGCATGGCGGAGCTTCATGCGCTCATACTTGAAGCCGCGAAGCTACAAAGAGCAACCTCAAAACGTGACACTTTAGGGTTGCTCTAACGTACGGCGTACCTTCTCTCGCATCTTCCCCATGGACTGCTCGTGCGTCTTTGGGACTGCCCTCTGATGATTACAGAGAATAGCGACCATGCGATTAGCATGATTGTATGCGTTCAACTTCTCCTGTACGGAGCCCTCCTCCGGCGTATTCGCGTCCAGCTGCTCCTGGAAGGTATGCGACGCGTTGTATGTACGGAACACCTTAGCGGTTAGGCCCTTCATGTACGAGGCGAGGTGCTTATTGAGGCCCGACGTCTACCTCGGCCGCTCGTGAGTCCATGTGCATACACGCCACTCGCACACTCACATGGACACGGTCGAACAACTCGTCATCGTCATTCTTGCCATCCTTAAAGATACGAATGTTCTTGTACACCTGCTCGTCGACTTCGACCGTGTTGTAGTATCGAATCGAGTCTTTACCCAGGAAGTCGAATACCAGCGTCTTCGGCGCCTGCATCGTGATATGCTCGCAGCGCAGCGAGCAGCAACCAACAGTGTCCGCTTCGTCGTCACCCTTTTCGTTACCCGCTCTGAGCGCAAGAACGTCGATGAAGTACATGGCTGTGGCGCGCTGTCGCTCCTCCATCACCTTGCTCTTCAAACCAGCCCTATAGTCCTGGCGGATGCGATCGACGTGATTCTGTCCGTAATCGTGAATAACGAATGCTTGTTAAAGTTACAATCGGCAGACCTTCAGCTCCTTGGCCTTCTCGAACTTCTGCATGTCGCTCTGGCCCTTGATCGAACTACCGGCTGCCAGGAAGACATACTTGTAGTTGCCGTTGACATTCTCAGTCCAGTTCGCGAGCCAGGTAACGGTGTTGTCGTGGACCACATCTTTCCACTTGCCCGCCATGTTCGGGACAGGGGTCGGTACACCCTCGCCAATGTTGATCGTGATGTCCTCAGGTCGGACACGGAACTGGACGCAAGATACAGTTCAGTAATTGTAAGTCGATTATATTGTCAGATGGAGTACCTTCAGCGCGCCTTTCTTGGGATGGTCGCCTCGGCCTCTGAACAAGCCCGGGGGTTCGACTCTGAAGTTCCCCACCTTCTCCTTGCGGCCGTCGAGGACGCAGTGCGTATACGGAGCTTCAAGAGCGTCTTTCGCCGCCTTCAACTCTTTCTTCTCGGCGCTAGAGAGCGCCTTCTTCTTCGCCTTCTCTTCCTCGAAATACTCGTACATGGGGCGAAAGTCGCAGAGCAGGAAGTTCGTGATTTTGATCCCATTACGCTAGAACACGTAGATCAGCGACCGATGTCAGTCTAAAGCATATGACACGAACGGGTGGGTTCTTCTTGAGCACGGTCAACCAATCGTCGAAAAAGTTCTTGTTGAACGTCTTGTCTTTAGCGTGGTCGGATTCTAAAAGAGCTCCGTAGAAGCCTGCAACTTCCTCTGATGCAGGTGGAAGGTCGACCGGTTTTCCTGCAATAAAAAATAGTCGATTGTCAATTATGAAGGGTGCCAGCGGGAGAAACGATCACAGACCATCGTACTTCATCTTGACACGAGACGGCAGTGGCTCATAGGGCGGGGGGAAGTACACGCCGTTGTGCTCCAAAGTCTGCCACTTCTGCGACCCGTCTTCATCCATGGCCTGCTGCTCCCACCACTTGAAGACCTCTTCGTCGTCCTCCTCTTTCTTCTTCTTCCCCTTCTTCGGGGTCCCATTGACCTCCTCGCTCTTCACCTTTGCGCCCCGTTTCTTCTTGATCTCGGAAATCTGGGAGGGAGACTCCTCCTTCTTCGCCTTCGACGTGGCGGCCTTCCTCGTTCGAGGTTTCTTCAGCGGCTTGTCATCACCTGAGAAACCTTCGTCGTCGGCGTCGCTGTCCTTCTCCGCCTTGCGCTTTCCCCTGGTAGTCTTCTTCTTCACGATAGGCGCGTCGTCATCGGACACATCCTCCTCCTTCTTCACTCTCTTCTTCGGAGGCTTGCTTTTCCCGTTGCCGTTCGCAGCGCGTTTCCCATTGGCGATGGGCGTGTCGTCGTCGTCGCTGTAGTCCTTATCTACGACCTTCTTGGCAGCCTTCTTCTTCACATTGACGACAGGAACAGCTGTGGCCTCCAGCGCGCCGTTCATCCGAACAGCAGCAGACCCGCGTTTGGGAGGCGACGAGGCTAAGGGGGTGTCCTCTTCACTAGATGTGTCGTCAGATGGGAGTTTCTTGCGCTTCAAGTCGCGCACATCGGGAGTCATGGGTTCCGCTTTGGTACGCGAAACTTGGGACTGCGCAGGTGAAATACATCAGCTCACGAGACAGGCGCCAAGAAGGCATGGAGCATAAAAGTTCTCACAAGCGGCATGTCGTCGTCGCTCAAAGATGACGAGCCGTCGACGGCGCGACCGTTGCCGTTGTGCGCGACGTGTCCATTCTGGCCATTTGAACCTCCCTTCATGGCAATTGGCTTGTCATCGTCAGAGGACATAGAGACATCGCCGGACATGGAGGAGAAGGGGGAGTACGCTCAATAAAAAGCGAAAAGGGGTTCGAGTATACTTAGACTGAGTCGGAAGAGAGAACGCAGGTTGTCGGGGGCTTATTTACTGATGGCTTCATAAGTTCAAGTGTCAACTGCCCTGCCCTAAACACTCGCCTGACGCCTGGCACTGTAGTCACGTGTCCCATACCCTACTGAACCCGAACTAACCACTTCAAGTTCCCTTCAGTCAGTACAGCATTTCGGACAAGTGTTTGTCTTTTAGACCCTCTCAATGTCCGCCTACTTTCTGAATTTTTATTGCAGATGTCCAGTCCTCCGAGTCCGCAGCTTTTTCGCGATCCGTGGGCGAAGCGAGAGGCGTGGAGAAAGCACCCGATGTTTGCGAGACGTGCGATGTTCAGCAAGATGTTTCCAGGCTTCGGTGTGGCTGTAGTGGCCTTCACGACGTACGTGATTGTCGACAACGTCTTCCTGCAGGCGAAGGGAGGATCTCATTTGGAGGTGCAACACTGACTGGATAATAATGAGTATGTGACAACGTCGTATCATTATTGTTCATGGCCTGTGATTGACTGTTGTCGTCAATAGGGCCTATCCGAGACCACCGACGTCCGATTGTGCTCTTCTTCCCTACACCATATTGTATCCCCCAAAACAAGCCAATTGCGTGTGAACTGAGTCGTCCCCCCCGTCGTGCAATGTCTTTGCTTTCCAAATAAGTAGTCGATCTGGATGTTTCCGAAGAATGTTGATACGCAACCGGACTATGTTCCTCATGACAGGTCAGCCCACCTTCCACTTGCTTCAGGCACTAACCATTCTTGTACCCAAGCGATGCGATTTTGAAGTCACCCCGGGGCCCGGAGCACGGATCTTCTGGAATGAATGTTGCTATGAAACGAGTGCAAGTGCAGTGTACACGCATCAGCGTTGTCGGCCGCTCTTGTGTACCACTATCTCTGCCTCAACCGGCGGTCAGCACCCCGCATTCCTAGGCCTCGGCGACTCTTGTTCTTGCTTGAGCGTCAGTGATACTTGATACGGTCTTGTTTTCGACCCGTTACTTGTCTTCCATTCGGCTAATCAGCATGTTCCGTGGGAGTGTCTCAGAGTGATAGGTTTTCCTGCAAATCGTTCAATATCATGCCGATGCCATATTCGAGCGCGCTATGTGGCCAATTCTTGGCATACCGAGACGGGGAGGTATTGGCAGATATTGTTGCACAGGCCCTTGTTGTGTCAGACTCATCCAAACTATGTCACCTCAATATCAACGTCACAGCTTCTACTATGTACACTCTGGCCTGGTGCGAGAGTCAACCCCTAAGGTATCTTTTATACACCTCGTTCTCCGTTTCTTCGACAAAGGCGTAACCGAGATTACTGAGGTATGCATTGAACTCCCCCTCCTCGCTCGGAGGCACCTGAATTCCAGCGAGAACCTTGCCAATATCTAGTTCAATCATATTAGTGACAAATATATCCCGAGATAGCTAGCTCATGGGCATACCTGCACCGTGATTGCGATAATGAAATAGTGATATGTTCCAGCCTGAGTGCAGACCTAGCAAGAACTTGCGAAGCGCGCCAGGCCTCTCCGGGAACTCTGTATAGAATATTAACACGTCGTGCTGGAGCACATTAATCCTCAAAATTACCCACCGAATCGAAACAGTCGCTCGTTCGGTACGTTTTGGCAGCCCCCGATCATGTACCGAGCATGCGTTTTCGCGACTTCGTTATCGCTGATGTCAACTCCTGACATGCCCTGTTTTTTAAGCTCAGTAAGGACGTCTGACACTTCTTTCGCCCGCGACGTCGTATCCAGCTTGAAAGAGAACAGTATTTGCGCTCGCTCCGGATTGTTGTAACGGTAGATAAATTCGGTAGTTGCGCGAGGATGTATGATGCCATGCAGCATAACGAAGCTACGTAGGCGAGCACTTCAGCATCGCATGTATGTTATGACGGGTTAACAAGCGTACCTTCCAGGTTTTTCAGGTATCTCAACACTGAGCATGGCTTCACGGCCCTCGCCAAGTTCAGCACGGTCCGCGATGAATCGTAAACGATCGAAATTCATGTTTGCGCCACTTACCACGGCGACAAACTTCTTCTGTGAGCCGATGAGATTGTTGTCGACGATGTATCGCTTCAAACTAGCTAAAGCGAGAGCTCCTGCGGGTTCTGTTATAGATCTAGTCTCTGTCGAAAACACTCATTTTTAGTGTCGGTCCAGGAAGGAAAGTAATAAGGTCGACGTCACCTTCGAAAATGTCTTTGATAGCTGCACATAATTCGTCGGTATTGACTTTTACTATTCCATCTAGAAGCTGTTTGCAGATTCTGAACGGCTCTGCGCCAACGAACTTGACCGCCGTCCCATCACTGAAAGGCCCAATCTCGTCCAACGCCACCCGTTCGCCCTTCTCCAAACTTCGTTCCATGGCATCGCCATCCAGGGTCTCCGCGCCCATGACTTTCGTCTTGGGCGATCCTATCCTCTTCACATATTCGCAGATGCCAGCGACCAACCCACCGCCACCAACGGCCGCGAATATAGCATCGAGAGATTCGGCATCCGGAATCTGCTTCAGAATCTCCATGCCTATGGTGCCCTGCCCGGCAATAACAAGCGGATCGTCGTATGGAGGAACGAAGGTGAGGCCGTGTGTCTCCGCTAGCCGCGCACATTCAGCCTTGGCCTCGTCGAAGTCCTGGCCGAAGAGCACCACCTTGGCGCCTAGCCGCTCAACATTACGGACTTTGATCGAGGGGGTGCCCTTGGGCATGACGATGGTACAGGGCACTCCCAGTCTCGAGCCGGACAGTGCGACACCCTGCGCATGATTGCCTGGTGCAGTTAATCAGCACGCGGCCGGTGAACTCGTACACCGTAACGGAGGGGTGCGGGCTCGAGAGTGTACGCACACTAACCCGCGCTGCATGTTACCACGCCCTTCCACCGCTCCTCGTCGGACAGGCCGGCCATGAAATTATACGCGCCCCGGATTTTGAAGCTGAAGACCTCCTGCAGATCTTCGCGCTTGAGCCATATCTGATTCCCGAACCGCGCGCTCAGATTGGGGCAGAAGAACAGCGGTGTTTCCTTGAGGATCTCGTAGACCTTTGAGGTCAGGATCAGTCTGAGGTAGTCCGGCGTTTTCGAGGGCAGAAGGTGGTGTTCCGGTAATCGAGGATATGCGAGTGGTTCCGGGGCGTGCGATGCGTATTCCAGAGTTGCCGACGTCGCCATTATATTTGACCTCAAGCTCAAGAGATTGCACAGTTTTGCACTGGACAGAAAGACGGTGTTCTTTGCAGGATCCGCCTGAGTCGGCGCCTGATCATAGCCCGAGTCAGATCATTTATCGATCCGCGCGTCGACCACGCGCGCACCAGCTGGCACACACGATCCGAGCCCGCTGCAGCTCAGAGTGACGAGAGCAGGATATGCGATGCGGAGGAACATACGAAATTACAGATTGTAGGAGTGTAGGTATACGATACGAGATGCAGACTGTAATACAGGACAATCGACTAAAGCAAAAGAGTAGCACGAAGTCGGGAATAAACGAATAATACAACAAATATGACTGCAACAAACCCCGTATCCCGCGAGGGTCATGTCATAAAGTAACAGTCCTCCGCTCCCGCTCTTTGGATTTCGCTCCGGGTCCAAACCGTTCCTGGAAACTAATTAACTCCTCCATGAGCTCCTCCATCATCTTCATCGTGATTGGACCGGAGTCACCGGCGGAAGACACGCCGTCGGATAGAGGTGGCCTCTTCTCCTGCAGAGGCGACTTGGCGAGCTCACCATCCACCACAGTGCCGTGACCGACATCCGCATGGCTGCCTGACTCCCGCGCAGCGCCGTCCGGGGTCAACTCTTGCCCGTCCTTGAGTGCTTTCTCTAGTGCCTCTCTCCTCCTGCTCCTCTCTAATGCGCTGGCCTGCTCCCTCCCCACCCACTCCACCAGCGCCCGGACGCGCTTGTTCATGTCACCGACACTCATCCGCTTGCTAGGCCACTTCACCTTCACTCCCCTCTCGGTCATGCGCTCCAGGGATTCTCGACCGCTAGAGTCAACGCCGGACCCACGGACCTCGAGTGGTCGCGGGACGCCAGTGGGCAACATTGGTTCGAGGTGTGCAAGGTAGTCCGGCAAATTCCATGAAGTGAAAAGAGGCTGTTGCGACACGGCGTATGCGTGCGACTGATGATAGGCGCGAGAAGTGGCAGAGTTGGACGCATGCGAGGTCGAAGCCGTTGCGTGGTCCTTGGAAGCGTTGCCCTGCGCCCGTCGGGTACCGTGATCTTGCGCCGTGTTCGCTGTATGAAGTTGAATTGAGAAAGAGCGGCGCATCTGCAGAATGACAGGTCACGTACCTTTCGACCGGCTGTTGGCGCCTGGTCTACGTGCAGACGCAGTGCTACCTGCTGGATCATTGTCGGTCACGTGAATTACGTCACCCGTATTCATTAACGGTGATCAACTAACCATCGTCTCCGTCGACGGACATCAAGTCGTGGGCCTGCGATTTGCGAGCTGCGGTGCGTCTATTGCGCGTGGTAGTCTTGGTGGTCGATGGAAGTACCGAGGCTGACTTTACGTTGTTGCCGTTCATCGGTGTTGCGTCGCGGGCGAGGTTGGGGACCGTAGGCAGTTCCGACGTGGTTGACGCGGATCGCGTCCGTTTCGTGGTGGGACTGCATACAACACTCCATCTAGAAGACGGCCACAAAATGCAAGACGAGGAACAACTCACGCATCGCCATCAGAGCGCTTCCGTTTTCTCTTGGTGTTAGGAACAGCCTCAGTTTCGTGTTCGTCCGCATGCCCGTTGAGACCTTCCTGCAATCCATTAGTGGATTGTCCGTTTGTGGTTTCGTGTGCGGCTGCTGCCTCTGCCGCTGTCGCTTCGATGAGAGCTTGAAAACTCTCTTCGTAGGCAGCATCCCTGCTGTTCATCGTGTTGCGGCGTTTGGTGGGTTTCATGTTGTGGGTGGGTGAATGAGAACGAGACGACCGGGACGTGTTCCCTGCAGCCGTGGCCGTGTGATGGGAAGTGGCTGACGACTGGCGCGTCCTTTTAGCGAGTTTCCTGGTTTAGCCGCGCGCGTTCACCAAAGATATCCCAACGACGAACGGAAGACATACGCACTTTAGGAGGTCCACATACATATCCGGTCTGCACTGCTCGCAGTAATAGTGCTGGGGGAGGTCCTTGAGATCCACAAAACCCATGCACTGCCCATGCTGCCAAGTCTTGCACTCCTCACACATGGCCATGAACTCCCCCGTGTCCGTTTCGTCCTCTACTTTGGGGATTCATCTGAGACTGCATAGATGGCGCATTCTTACGAGTGGACTGACCATTGATCGCGCAAATGCACCGGGTGATGCCCGCCTCCTCTTCCTCCTCCTCGACTTTCTCGGTCCCGTCGTCTCCGGCGACGTCAACGGGTATCAACTCGTCGCCATTGGTGATCTCCACCACCAATGCCGTCTTTTCCTTGTCCTTTCCCTTCCGCCTCGCGCGCGCATTGCCGTTGCCGTTGATGCCGTTCTTGTGTGGCTCGTCGGGGGTGTCCTCATTCTCCTCGTGCTTGGTGCGCTTGTTTCGACTGGGGTTGCTGGAGGTCGAGTGGGAGTGTCGATGGGAGCTCTCCTTTGGTTTTGGGGGGGCGTCGGACGCGGGGGATCCAGCAGGGGATTTACTGGTGGAGGCAGAGGGTGCAGCACGTCGTCCAGAGCGTCGAGGCTCTTTGGGGGAGGGCGGAGGACCCATGGTCGCCATGATCTGTGCTCAGTTGACGACGCAGGGTGACGGAACGCTGGGAGCAGGATTCGCCCCGAGCACAAGGAGATAGAGAATAGTCACGGTGCAGACGCGCTAGAATGGGAATAGTTTTGGTACGTGGAAATTAGGTCGCTATCTACGCAAAACATAACTAATCCGACTGCATCCTTCCGGTCACGGTGAACGGCTCCAGCCGCTGTGCCTTGCCGATGCCCGCCGAGTCTCCGACATCATCTGCACCATCCTCCACGTCCTCCTCGCCGGACACGACGTACGCGTTGATGAATGGGGCAGAGCCGAACGCCGACGATGGTCGTGTAGCGACCCGAGGATCTGTCGACTTTTCGGACTATGATTCAGAGGGCGAAGACGTTCAAGCAGATCATGCTGGCGACTATTCTACGCGGTTCGAGGAGCTCATGAGCGACGGCGAAGACAGAGAAGGGTCGGATGGTTCGCTGCACGATAAAGACGACGACGATGAGGAGGGCTTCGTATACGATGGCGCGGACGCAGAGCCAACGGGTGGCTATCGGGAGCAGTTGCGAGACGTCTTGGGCGCGGAGCATGAGGAGGATGGGCTCAGTGAAGCGGAAGTGGAAAGGTCGCTTCTGCAGGACTCTGAAGAGAACGAGAAGTTCGCGGCATTGATCGAAGACGAGGCGGGGGTACGTCTTGTGTATGCACCTCATGCTACATTCCCGATATCTGACGCATGTTATTAGCGTGTAGAAGTGTTGTCAGAGCGATCGCGTTCTGTCTCTCCCATCCCTCACATTGCTGCCCCGGTCCCTCACAGGATCGCTGCCATTCAGGACCCGAGTACACCAGCACGGCCATTTCTACATCCAAGTATTTCGCGTCTTCGTTCGTCCACGCCGCAGGCATCCCGCTTCCCTACATCCGGAAGCGTTGGTACCATCTGGTCGCACGCGGAGGGCGCGTCTGCTGCACCTTCACACTTCTCCGCGTTGTCTCGGACTTCGTCCTTGACCAATCTATCCGCAGGACAAGCTCGAGCAGATAAATCCAATGGTCATTCTCAGCCGGCTCGTGAGGTCTTCCGGTGGACGCAATTGCGTGTCTTGGGGGAGCACATCTACAACCCTCAGCCACAGAAGGCCATATCTCTTCTGGGAACGGAGAATGCAGGCTCGCCTACCGTTCTTGCCGCAAATGGTCTTATATGCGTTGGTACGGATGCGAACAGGATTCTCGTCTTTGATTTCAAGCAGAATTTGAAATGTGTATGTGGCAGTGACATATCTGGTGCGATCCACACGTCAAATGACGCTATTTACGCTGATCTCAGGTTATACAGACAGGACTGTAGG
Organism: Amylocystis lapponica; assembly: GCA_022376435.1. Taxonomy (NCBI): domain Eukaryota; kingdom Fungi; phylum Basidiomycota; class Agaricomycetes; order Polyporales; family Postiaceae; genus Amylocystis; species Amylocystis lapponica. The sequence goes on from JABYQE010000020.1 coordinate 82,388, forward strand.
ACCAGTCACCGCGCTAGCTTTATCCTTTGACCATACGTTTGTCGCGTCCGGACATTCCACGGGACACATTCAACTCTTCGACTTGCACGCACCGAAGACGCCAGCACGGTTTGTCGCCCCTACCACACTGGCCGCAGTTGCATCTGGGAGACAGGAAGGTCATCTTGTCGGCTCCCGGATCGTCAGTATTGGTTTCATTGCAGGGAGGCACACTGCAATTGTGTCCGCCGACGACTCTGGTCTGGCCTTTTATCATAGTCTGGGAAAAGTGCTGTTCATGGAGGCGCTGACACTCTTCGTATTCTTGGCAAGTATCCCGATGAAAGCGTTTTAGCTGGTACCCCATCTATTCCCGCTCAAGGTCATGGATTCCGGCGGCGTAAGGCGCGCAAGGCCAGCAGCATCCTCGCGATGGCCCCTCTTCCACTTGGCACCTCTTCACATCCCACGGATCAGTACAACCTGATTGCCTTACTTACTCCTATCAAGCTGGTGATAGTGGGCTTGAAACCGTCGCCGAAGACTTGGTACAGGCAACATCGCAATAATGAAGACGACATTGCACCCAAGGCCGTATTCAAAGGGGCCTTGGCTTGGTTTCCCAGCGTCACGTCGGGCATATCGCCTACCCCGGTGCGAGCTAGTAAAGCGAACGGGCACGACTCGCATATCGCTACGACCCCAATGCTCGTCTATTCCTGGGGAAACACCCTCAGTCTCATCCGAGTGTCCGAGTCCACAATCATGCAACAAACGCGTAATGCGAAGTCCGGAAAAGTGGTCAATGTCGAGGTTGGCAGAGTTGTCTTTGAGGAGGTCAGAACATGGACTGCCGCTGGAGATGTTCTTGCAGTGCAATGGCTGAATGTCAATGTGGGTTCGTTCGCCTCGGTCCTATGCGGTCGTTGCACGTGTCCTGACGTCGGTGGTGGCTCCAGCAAATCGTAGTGCTCACGCCCAGTGCACTCGAAGTATACGACATCCGCCTTTCCAAGTTCGTCGAACATGTCCCGTATGATGCATGGTCCCTGGTGTCTCCAATCCTGAGTCATACCACGAATGGCACTATTTCGTACTCGGATGCCATTACGGAGGTGGCTCACAGCGTCAAAGTGTACAAAGGGAAGATATTCCTGCTGGTAAGTGGCATCTATACTACTGGTTTGTCGGACTGTCTGACCTTGGGATAGGGCCAGCACGAACTCCAAGTTGGTACCCTGCTGACATGGGCAGACCGAATCCTATCGTCTGTTCAGAATGGCGACTTCCTCAGCGCTATTGAGCTAACTCGCTCGTACTATGTTGGAGAGGCACCTGGAAACAGAAACGGTCTCCCAGATTCACCAGAACAGCTCAAAGAGGTCGTCGGAGAGAAGATGCGCGAGCTGATGGTGGCCTCAGCTCGCTACGCATTCTCCGAAGATCGCATGACGGACGCTACGCACGTCACAGCGGATGGGCGTGGTGTAGATCGCACGTCTTTATTTGAGGGTCTGGTGAAGACGTGCGCCCGAGCTTGCATCGCATTGGCGGACTTCGACTTTCTGTTCGAGGATCTGTTCCAGTACTACGACGACAACTTCATCTCTGGGATATTTCTCCTCGAGCTGGAACCGTTTGTGCTCAACAGTAGCATTCGACAAGTCCCCCCTCGCATCACACAGCGACTCATTGCTCTTCATGAAGAGGACGGACACCCCGACCTTGCGGAGAGAGTGATTTGGCACATCGACCCGGAGTGCCTCGATATCAACCAGGCCATCACGCTGTGCCAGAACTACCGCATGTATGACGCCCTCATCTACGTCTTTACTCGCGCCATGAAGGACTACGTGTCACCAGTGGTCGAGCTGCTGGGGCTGATCCGAAGGGTGCAACAGTTTCGGAGAGCGCGGAACGAGGCATCGTCTCCGACCAACCAATTGGATGACGATGCCATCGAACCTGTGGTCATCAGCGCATACAAGATCTATCCTTATCTTGCAGACACCCTTTCTGGTCTCACATTCCCTTCCGAAGAACCATTACCCGAGGAGGAGGCGTTCCAGGCCAAAAATGACGTTTACACCTTCTTGTTTTTCGGCAGGTCAAGCGTTTGGCCGGAGGGAGAAGGAGGAAAGCTGGTCTTGACCGCTGACGAGGAGAATGGTGTAGAGCCAACGTATCCATACGCTCGCCTCCTCCTGCGATTCGACCCGGAGGCATTTCTACATACGCTCGACTTGGCCTTCGAGGACGCGTATCTGAACGACGAGACACGGAGAGTTAGTCGACTGGTCATCGTCAAGATTCTGCTGGAGATACTATCATCGCCGGGCCTCTCCGCGGCGGAAATTACCTTCGTCAACATCTTCATCGCACGGAATATCCCAAAGTATTCCCAGTTCATCCGTGATCTGATACCCATGAGCGTCATGCACAGCATCCTCGTCGGTCTTGCGGAAGATCCAGATCAAAGCACTCGCGAAGACCGTCAGCTGGCGGCAGAATACCTTCTATCCGGGTATACGCCGCACGACAGCGATCGGCTCGTGGCCCTTTTCGAGGAGGCCGGATTCTACAGGATCTTACGGTCGTGGTATCAGCAAGAATCACAGTGGTCCCCTCTGCTTCTGACATATCTGAAGGATCCCGACCTGTCACCGTCGGGCGTCTTCCCCTCCATCGATGAGGTTCTGAGCACGGCTTCCCGTCCTAATAAAGGTGTCTTGCCTCAAGAGCTTTTGGCTACTATTACCGATTCCCTCCTTGTGCTTCTGAGGATCAGTGTAGTCAGTACTGCGGCCCTATTGGACAAGCATCAACCCACCCTTCACGAACGCGCTTTAGAGCGCCTGGCGCCCGAGGCGGATGAACAGCGTTTCGCATATCTTCGCTATCTTCTTGGCTTACCGCACGAAGATTATGGGGTCGACCCACTTCGCCGGGACGGACCTTCACTGGATGTTCCTCCTTCCCTCCGACAATTATACGTCACGTTGCATTGTCGGTTTGATCCTGTTGGTATCATCGCGGCGCTCAGTTACCTCCCCTCCGGCTTCCTAGACGCAGCTGATGTGATTCGAACCTGCGAGGAACACGAAGTATTTGACGCCGTTATCTGGACCATGGACCGCGAAGGCGACCCTCGAGCGGCGCTTTCGAAGTCGGAAGCTTTCGAGAAGCTGTTGTCAACACGGCTTGCAGAGCACCTGGCGAGTACGGACCCTGAGGCCGGGAAGCACATCCAGGACGTCATTTCTGCTCTTGAAGCAGTGGGCAGGACGACTGTTTCTGCTTGTCTTCAGCACTCACATCCGAGCTCTGCAGTGGAGGTTCCACTAGAAGACATCTGGTTCCAACTCCTAAGAGGGCAGATTGACTCGGTCCAACGGGTGGCCGGTTGCTGCTCGTCTGAAGCGTTCGATGCTTTTGAGGATAGTACCTCGGAACATGTAAAGTTGGAACGGCAGACACTGGCAGCCTTGCGTTCACTGGTGCAAAGGACGTTCACCTCACTCATGTCCATCAGCTCCACGAAGGCAGTCTCCTTCCCAAGACTATTCAAACGGCTCGTTGAATCAGCTTCACACAGCCATGTCTCAAAACGCACACTCTACACAGAATTCAGGACGATCCTCACAGGGATGTTGGAGTCCTTCCGGTCGGATGGCGACATGCTGGTAATCACGAAACATCTCATCGACCGCGATCTCTTCGTGACAATCGAGGAATTCGCGCATGAGCGAGTACGAGGCTGGGCACCGTCGCAGGGCGTTTGTCGCGCGTGTGGCGAGTCGTTCCTCGAGAACAAAACCTCGCCAGGGGCGGAGGAACCCAAACCGGAGAGCAGTGTTCCGATTGTTGTGTCACGGACCGGTGCTATATACCATAGTAGATGCTTACCGCCTGATTTCCATACTAATGCCAGCAATGTACATTAAGTAGCGCACATATGTCCGTTCGGATCATCTGTAATTACAGAACGAGGGTGGAGAGAAGATACTATACTTATCAAACAAGCGACTAGCCTTAATCTGCAGAGATGGTGTCGATGAGAGCTCGTCGTATGCGATGTGGAAAAGCGTACCATCCACGCTTGCGCGGGCCATGTCTTCAAGAGCCTTGAATGTCTCGTTTCGGCGTACGGCAACACCAAGCGCCTCAGCATCCTTCCCAAACGCCTGGACGTCCAAGATCATCTGGGCCCTTATCTTTTCTTCGTCCGCGCGCCCATCGTCGTCTTTGGACGAATTTGACGGGAATAGAGAGAAGGCAGACTTCTTGCCCTTCTTGAGCCGACGCAGAGACTCTTCCGTCTTCTTCATCGCCGACAAGAAGTAGATGTACCTATTCCGCTCTTGTGTTGATAAACTCCCCCGATGTAGAAGTCGAACCACCGTACCTCTGTGTAACGATCTCGAACACTTCTTCCGCGTAGGACTGCAGGAATTCGTCCTTCAACGCCGCGCCAGGCCCGTCTGCAGAGCCGATCCCGAAGAACGCCTTGAGCGGGCGGAAGATCAGCGATACGAAGTAGCTGGGCTCCATCGGCGCCCGTTTATTCGACGACATCGCTCTGAACTGCGACGGGATAGAGCGCATGGACAGGAGCGAGTCACATGCGCGCCGCGAGAGGACGAAGATGATCTGGCTTGACAGCGGGGAAACGAAGGACAGCAGGGCCGATAAGGCGTGTTTGAGCGTGTCTGATGCGGCCCACCTCAGAAACCGCTAGCGCAGAACGACAAGTAGGACCAGACGCACCTTCAGGAGTCAAAGTGGTGTCGTCCTCGGACAGGGAAACCTCTGGAAGCATCATACTTAGTTCCTCGCGCCACATCCTCCATATCCGCGTCTCCATTGCCTTAATGTCCGTGATGGCAATCGCAAACTGTTGCAAGAGCGCTTCGTCTGCTGCGGTAGACTCTGCAGAGGCCGCCTCCGTTGGCGGGACAGGCGTAGAAGCACGGGAAATCGACGCAGGCGATCCCGCCCCCTTCGTACAGGTAAGTAGGGCTTGATGAATGAGAGCTCGAAACATACTGTTCCGAGTTTCTCTGCGGCTACTGCAGCAGCAACCTTTGGTGGTGGCTCAAATGTTGGGAGGCTCCCTTCAAGCCATGTCTTGTATCTACTGAGGAGCTAGAGACGGCTTTTTTAACGGTACACCTTGCGGAGTGCCTGGGAAACGCACTTGGAGTGTGAACTTCCAAAAGCGATGATTCAACTCCGGGATGTACACTTCTGCGCTCCAGCAGGTGCTAATCGCCTCCCAGACAGCTGCAGCTTGGGATGTCACGAATGGTTCTGATACAGTACGTTTAAATAAAGGGTTAGCTGTATCATTATGAAGACGAATGTCGGTGCCCATACCTTTGCCCGCGGAACGGTCCAGTCGAGTGACTGCTAAAGCATCTTCCAACCTACTCACAATCTCCTTGAATCGTAGCTGGAAGTATACCGGCAGCTGCCAGCGCCGTTCGAAGGCTGTGTATACCAGGTGCGAGCGCATAACCTCGATGGAATGCCCCGAGGGAGCGAGGAACTCAAGAGAGCGGATAAACGCCTGCGTCGTCTCGTGATGCTAGAGAATGCCATCATGTCAGTCCTACGAGTACAACGACAGCCGCGAGACAGCGTACCCTGCGGAACTCGTCGGGCTTCCCAGCAGCAAACACCACACTGCCCAGTTCGTCCATGATCGCCCTTCCGATCTCTGCCCACACCACATTCGCCATGATCTCAAATCCTCGATCTACCTCCTGCTTGGCGGGAGGGACGACACTGAGCAACTGAGACCCCCGTAGCGATGCGCCCGGCGCAGCGCGCGAACCCGACTTCACGCATACATTCTCTGCGATATCCATGATGCGCTTCAGGTCCCGGTCGACGAAGCGCAGCACAGTGTTGTAAAGCCCCGCAAGTGGGTCGTCTTGGTCGTCGAGGATGTGCGCGAAGCCGGGGCTGGAACTGCTTGCCTGGAGGCTAAACTCAAAGGGGTTCTGCTTCGATGCAAACGCGGTGAACGGGGTATATGGTGTACGTGGAGGGAGAGAGGCCGTCAGTGGGGGTGCGGGCGACCGAAGACCGGTTGCGTTGAATGGCGTGTGGGGTAATATTGGAGAATGGGGCGACGACAGAGCACCAGAGTGGATTGTCTGCAGCGTTACAGAAGGTGAGGACAGTGTGGCATTGAAAAAAATAAATGCGGTATACCTTCTTAACGAATTCGCGGACGACCTCTCTCCGGAGGACATCCTCCGCGTCGTTCCACAGGCCTAGAACATCGTACGTCCGCAAACAATCCGTGATGTCCGCAATCCACTTGGACTTTTCGATGTCCGTCGTTTTACCGTGATCCTTTCCCGATGTCAGCGCAATCAGCGTAGTGGCGAATAGATGGTCGAGGTCAGAAGACAGCGTGGACTTGATGCGGTCGATACGCTGCGCACGCGGCCGACTAGACGTGAGCAAGCGCGAGCACAGGCAAAGGACGGAACAGCTCACAAACCCATTGTGACTCGTCTACAAAGGCACTCTTGTCCACCTGTGCCCTGGAGACGTGGTAGAGGAGCTGTGTGTACTCAGCTGCGACACGCGCGAGATGTTTGGCGCGGTTCCCTCGCGTTCTGTGCGAATGTATGCGTGTCAACGGTCGCGGGGAGTCGAATCTGTGTCGCACCTCTCATCGGCAGCATCATCCTCTTGCCTGGAATTGATAGTGTAACTGTTTATGTCGGAAGCCTTCTCCTCATTAGAGGGAGGTGTGATGAGGAGTAGCGACTCGAGGCGCGTTATTGACTCGGAAATTTTGAGTAGCAAATGAAGAAATGCCTGGAGAGATGCATGAGACCTCCATGCTATTTACGACTCTGATCATTGAGCCTGCAGTGCGTAGCTCTGCTTCTGCCTTGTTCGAAACCAGAGGCGCGTACTGAAAACACACCTTTTCTTCTCTCAGAATTGACCGTTGATTCAGTTTGGACTGGATCGCGTCTTGGATGACTTGCAAACCCTGTCTCGCCTCCTGTTCCGTGCACACAGTGCTATATTACCGTGTCATTCTGAATTCAACGGGATTGCAACGTACAATTACTTGAAATCTGAGGTCACCTAATGGCAACTTTATCCTCTCCAGCCTCTCACCCTCACCCCTCAAGTCCGTGCTGAGACTGATGAACGCCTCGTAGTCGTCGTTGATGAGTTTCACGAGCTCCTCTTTCAGCGTAGAGAGGTAGTCTCGGAGTTCTGAACGTAGATCGGGAAGCGACGTGTACGCGCGTGACAGTAGAAACTCCTCGACATCAAATGTCTCTGTGGAGAGATATGGATCGTCATGGGAGAGAGGAATGTACACAGGCAGGTCTCGCTCTGCATTGGACAATTCTTCTATGTTACCGTTTCGTTTGCCAAGGGTGTGCTCGCGTGTTTCGAGCTCCTCCGCGAGACGTTCAAGCTCGAAGGGGTCCCTAGAATTTGGCGGCTCCGGACTTTTCACTGAGAACATCCAGTGTGAGAAGGACAAGGCTATGGAGGACAAGGAGGCACGGCCGGAGAGGTGAAACTGCCTGAAGGCTGAAGGAGACTTTCAGCAGCCGTGGGAACTATGATCGAATAGGGAAATCACGGATTCAACCGTCGACAGTCCGTTGACGACTCGACAAACGTCCTGGTGGTTGTTCTGCTCTGTGCTGTACTCATTGTTGCAATTCGTCTTCGCATCGAAAGGACTTGGACGACTGCTTGGTGTAGCTTGGTGGACCTGCGGTTTTTCGTACAACTTCACTTGTAAGGCGCTCCCACTGCCAGCGTGACTGGCAGCAGTCGCGCGCACCAGACACAACTGCCATCACAAACAAGCCCTTGGTCGTGCACTCCTCTCCAAGTCAGCTTGTACGCAGCGCAGCGCCATGGCTTCGCAATACCGCCGCCGCCGCATCGTATGGGGTCTCGTCATCGTCTCTGCGATCACTCTCTTCTACGTGAGCACTCACACACCTTCCTCCTTCTGGTCCATCCCAGCGTCTCTCAAAGACCTTGGCTTCTCCTCGTCATCCTCGCCCGCCAAACAGGTCGGGCTTGCCAAGCTGAAGGACGCCATCACAACACAGCCCGAGGTGCCGGAGATCCAGGCGCTGCTCCACTTCCTCACTGCGTATCCCGAGCGGAGGCTCAACGAGCAAGAAGGGGCCATCTCTGTGAAGGGGCTGGGACCCGTGCAAGTTGACGCGCTCCAGGCGATCGACCTGAGGGTGTATGCGCCAGACGGAAACACGAACTGGCAGAGGCACTTAAGAGCACTGAAAGACGATTACCCATTGGTGGTGTTCAGCAAGACGTACTGTCCGTGCGTATACACTCATCCTTGCTCACTTCCATGCACTCACAATTATCGCCATGGCGAACGTTAGCTATTCGCAGGGCGCAAAGGCGTTGCTACTGAGTTATGACATCGACCCACCTCCCCACATCGTCGAGCTCAATTTACGATCCGACGGGCCTATTATCCAGACAATACTGGCACGTTTGACGGGGCGACGCACAGTACCGAATATTTTGTTGCGCGTGCGTCCTTACTATCGTCTACAATGTGGTGGTTGACTGACTCTTCTCATTCAGGGCAATTCACTAGGTGGCGGGGACGATCTTGAATCGTTACATCAGCAGCAGAAGCTGAAGGGAATGTTAAGGGAAGGGGGACTCACAGTTGACGGCGTGCTTGTAACGTGAAAAAAAAAACACAGCAGTAATCGTGATCGTCCTGTGAGCAGTAGTGTCTGTCATTGTACCATGCCTCTAAGTGTTATCCTGTTCTGATCCGCATTTGTCCAATATCTGCCACAGTTTTTCCCAAGCATGTGTGCACGCAAAGATCAAGGAATTAGCAACGAATTAAATGATTCAGAGTTCTGCTCTTGCATTGCTGCACTATACGTACAGGATATCATGTCGCCTTGTCATGATTCTATGGCATGCTCTACGTCATAAGGTGGCAAACCCCATTCTTCCGGCACGAACTCCTCTAGGGATTTCAGCGTCTGATCTGGTTGCTCAAGGCCGGCGGGCTCAGTGCCGAGCGCGAGTAGGTTCGCATCCGGGACCCACACCACTGCAACAACATTGAACGTCAACGCCCGCCGCAACACGACAGCAAGCACCGCAGCAAAAGTCAAAGCAGCACATACCATTCATGCCCGCCCTCTTCCCCGCCTGCAGCCCCGGGACCGCATCCTCAAACACGAGCCCCCTCCCCCGCACCGCGCGCGCTTCCTCCCCCACGCGCGCCTCCGCCTCCTCGCCCTGCCCCACCGCGTACCCCAGGTGCTCCGCAGCGGCCAGGAACACGTCCGGGTGCGGCTTCCCGCGCCCGGGCCGCACGAGCCCGTCGTCCGCACACACGACGTGCGCGCCGAAGCACCCGAACAGCGCGGGCAGGTGCGCGCTCTTCTGCACAAAGCCGTGCCGCGTGGAGCCTGTCGCGAGCGCGAGCGGCACGCCGTGTGCGTGCAGGTGGCGCACGAGGCGCACGGCGCCGGGGAGCGGGCGCACGGACGGCCAGCGCGCGTCCTGCAGGGCGTTGCGCTGGGCGAGGTACACGTCGGGGGTGAAGGCTGCGGGGAGGTCGGGGAAGAAGGAGAGCAGGTGCGCGGCGGCCTCGCGCTCGGCTGTGCGATGTCAGTGGGCGCGACGCGGAGGGGGAAGAGGGGGGTGGCGCACGCTTGCCCATGAGGCCTGCCTTGATGTCCCAGGTCATCTCTTTGCCGTATTTCGCGAGGATGTCATCTATGCACGTCCCACAAGCGTCGTGAGCATATCATACCCTCGCCGGTGGGGGCGGCGGCCTACTGGTTACATCGGTGTACACCCGTTCTGAATCGATGAGTAACCCTATGGGACTTGTATGTCAGCAGGCGCAAGCCGTGGATAATCTGAGGACTAGGTGAGACAAACAACACACCATCCATATCGAAGATAACATACGCGATCCGCGGTTTTGCCATTGTTGTCTATCACTGCGCGAGTACCGAGCGCTGAGTACTGCGTCGCATGTGTATACTACACGCATACGTACCTCAGTATACGCCAAGTATAAGTCGTGATATACGCAATTTGAAGCGCCAGCTGACCCTGTCCGCCGGGTGTAGTACTTGTTATTACTATATAAGGCTCCAGTACAGTATTTACGTGATCGAATTCAGATCCCGATCATGAGAGTCGTCGAACAACTTCGCGGGGCTGCCACTTCCGAGTCGACCAGCCCATGCTGCTTCTCATTACATTGTCGTGACCTCATTCCAGTATTTATTTAACCGTTTAACGCTCATATCCGGCCACCCTCATCCGAACTTTTCAAGGTATATTCGCCTGGACCCAATCCATGGAGTATTAATGCTTCGGTACTAGTGCGCTGAAAGCGGCCATGGCAAGGGTCTCACTCAATTGTGTCTGTAAAGGTGCGATGCGCGCTTTTTCGCAGCCACGAAATTATAGCGTGTGTACTCGTTGGCGGCAAGAAGCACGAATGTTTGTAGCCGATCAAGTCTTCGCAGTCATTGAAGAGGCGGATGATCGTACTGTATTTGGTTCCGGGCTGGTGTATCCAAATATCCAGGCCTCAGGGTGTTTGTTCTAGGCTCGATTTTGGACCGGTTTTTGCCCGCCATGACTGCAATGATTATATTCAAGAATTGGCATCTATTTTCGACCCCTACAACACAACACGCCGAGATCACACAGCATGACGCTGCAAGGCCACTTCACTGTCGAACCAACGCTTTTTCGGTATGTTCTTCTTATGTAACATGTGTGCGGTGTGTTGATTTCGAGTTCGACACTCGAGTGCGGTGCGGTGGCGGCGCGATGTCTCAGCAAAACATAAAAGCACCTGCCAGCCGGATTGGAACGTTCGGTATACCCAAGCACTGAACCGTGCTTTCTTACTTGACATCTCTTGTTGTTTCTACCAAACTAGATATTGAATGGCACCATCTAGCGATTACGTGGAGAAAGTTCGCTGATACAGCAATGCCAGCTTCGTCCACACCCTAGTCTTAGCCATCTTCAGATGGACGCTGCTTGCTGGGTTTGTTGTTCTTCCGGGGTGTTTATGGAGTTGCACAAACATATGCATGAGGCGTGGATCCAAGACGCAATCAGTATGCCTGGGTTTTTGTGGTACCGAATCCCATACCCCACAAGCCTGAATTGTGACTGACCGCCGCTGCATATGTCAGTGATTTTTGCGGTTACGCCGCATTAAAAAAATAGGAATGCAACGGCAAAGCCGAGGTACGTACGGTCACTTACACTAGTACAGGTGTTAAGAGCGAACCAATCTGCTCGAAGCATTGTGCGCAGGTCACTTCGTTGTCATAGGACATGCTCCCCCTCCGGAGTGGCAATGATCATGAGCTGCAAATTGACAATAGACCTGCGATAATAAAATTATCTTCGGAATAATATCATAATGACTGTCTCCAGTCCGAATCTCATCTAATATTGACCCCGCAGATCTAGCATCGTCAGTGCAATATTTGCCAGTACTAGGTGTCCATGACGTCGGCCTTACCCACGGCCATGGGTCCCTGGGTCTACTGGGTGCCCGTCTTCGGAAGCGCGTCTCCCGCATCACAGCCGAAGCTCACGGGAAAGCATGCACCGCTCTCCTCGTCTCCGAATACCCCTATTGACATACCCACCGTACAGCCGAGTGCGAAGTCATCGCACACTTCCTCTTGCAGCGTGTCATGGGCATTTGCCGCTTTCGATATACATTGGGTCCGGGGGGCGCGGCAGTCTATCGGATCGGTGTTCACATCGGTGTAAACTGCTCGGAATCGACGAGCAATATTTGGTCCTGTCACCTGTGACGCTCGCGGGTCAGCAGGCGAGGGAGTTGCAATATAATTGTGGGAGTGGGACTGTCGAAGATGACATGCATGTCGATGCGCGGTTTTGCCATCGGCACGTCACGCTGCAGGGCCCCGGGTGCCTGAGCAACAGATGATATTAACTTAATTGGAAGATACGGAGATCGCATGTTCCGTATCAATGAATTTGAATGTGTTGATTAGACTCGACTGCCTCCCGGTACATAATACTGTACATCTCTCAATACACACTTGGTCCTGCACTAGTGTGTCACGACGACGGAGATGAGCATTCCATCGAACAGAGTGTCATGGGAAGACTCACGGAGGACAATGCACCGGAGATGTAGGAACAGGCACGGCCAGAACAACGCGTAGTGACAAGGATGAACGTTCACCATCGTATAGTTACGCGTCTGCGTTCGACGATCAGTATATTAGATCTCCAAGATGTCGAACAATTATAATGTGTGCCTTAAAATGGCGACAAGAAATATGAACCTCTTGCCATTGAATGCATGATGTGCGCGATGCAGTAAAATAAAGTATGAGTATGCACGACATATATAGTCATATTGGCTGCACCACGACAGCGTCGCCGACGCCGCACTAACGCGCAAATAGAGGTATACGAACTCGCATGGTATATACCATACGCCCGAGCTCCGGCGCGTCGCGCACGGGGACGGGGCGCATCTCTATGTAAGCAACGTAGCAACTACGCGAGAGCAGTAGAGATACAGCAGTAGTCCGTCCGCTATATTACCTGGAGCACCTGTAGATCCCGAACACCCTGAGTGAAAGGCGTCCCCGCCGGCCGGGGCACGCGAGATGGCCAGAGACGCAGAACGCGCCTGGGGCGCGGCTACTAGAACTTCTTGCCCTTCTTCCGCCGCGTGCCGTCGATCTCGCCGCCGGCCTGGCTGATCATGCGCTGCAGCTCGCCCTTGTCCTTGAGGTAGCGAATCTCCTGAATGGTGCCGACAGGGTGGCCGCCCACAAGGAGGATGGGAAGCTCGGATGAGGAAGTGAGGCGGTATAATAGGGGCGCGAGGACCTCTTCGTCGGCTAGCGAAATGATAGAATGTCAGCATGCAATGGGAGCGCCGAACAACATAGGGGCAACGCACGTCGTCGGTCGACTTCAATGATCGTTGGTGACGGGCGTAAGTGTAAATCATCGAGTATTTGCTTGAGTTCTCTTGAAACGGGAGAGTAGTACTGCACACGGCATGAGAACGCCGCACCGTGCCAGCGCGTTTACACACGCACCTTGGAGTACAGAATGACAGGATTCCGGGCCCAGACGTCGTGAATTACTGAATCGACCTCCTCCATTGCATTCGGACTGCGCGTGTCAAAGTCCAGGACGAGCTGGGGGTCAATGGGCTTGGTAGGATCGACAGAGGATGGGATGACATTCTGTGGGAGGCTGGCAATGAAGCTCGACACTGCAGCAAGCTCCTGCGCGGAGTCGAGAGTGATCTGCGGACGGGCGGCATTGCTGTTGTTCCCGCCGCCGCCGGGGCGTTTGTGTCTGAGGGCGGCGAGACGGAAGGCGTCGGAGGAAAGACGGGATGACTGCGAGCCGTCGTGGTCGAGGAAGGATATGGGAGACAGCGTCGGTTGTGCGACGAGGAGGACATACACGGACACGACGATGAGGGAGAAGAGGGCGAGGAAGGTCGTGCGGTACCAGTAGCTCCTGGGTTTCCTGGATGCAAGGTGGGAGCCAAGGGCGGCGAAGCTGACGGAGGCGGGGGTAAAAGGAGGGGATTCCATGTCCAGGACGGGGCTGCCCATGTCGGGATAGCGCAGGGAGTTGGCGCGACGGTGGGCCATAGCTTAGCAGTATTAGAAGATGTTATATAGCGCGAACAAAAGTCGCAAAGACAAACGCCTCTAAAACGCGTGCGCCAAGCTCTTTTTAGTCCCGCTTGCTCCCAGCGCGCGTGGTATTCCCACCTGTTTTTGCCTTATATGGTAGTAGCCCAGACCATTCGGCCCAGAAATGATCGTTCCTGTTCAGCCGCGAGTTCTTGCTCGTGCACTCATCACCGTCAAAAATAGCCACAACGATCTGCTCAAGCTGTGTCCGTACTGACATCTAAGTTCTCTGCGATCATCCTTGTTCGCCCCAACAACAAGGGCACAACTCCGGCATGGCCATAGCGATCGGTGGCAACGCCAACGAAAAATTTCCGAGAGGAGCGTCTTGCACAACGATTGGGGTTCCGTATGGACCGTATGCCGGGTGCCGGGTGTTCGATTCTCATTCTGAATCATGACACCCTAGCTCTACTCATCGATGTACTTACCAAGGCGTTTATATAAAAGTTTTCCCCATTGAACACTTCGCATTATCTGACACTGAAGGCAGTCAGGCATGTTCCCGCCGGAAGCTTGGACTCTCCGTGGATCCGCAGGAAATACCTCGTCCTTATGTAGGTCTCTACTGCCTTGTGCATAGTCAAGACGGTCGTCGAACTTGATCTTCGGTGCCTGTGCGGAGTTTTCACTACTAGGTGAGCAGCTAACACTCCGTATGAGTGTTCATATCCAATGTGCCTGGATCATTAACGGATTACCAGTACCATGAGTGCTCAAATGGCTCAGGATCTCCCGGGAACCACCGTGGCGTTCGACGGTCGACGGTAGCGCTATCGTCTCGTGTAGTGGACCTACTTGCGCCCACAGACGGCCTCATGACTCCCCAAGTACTGCTTCTATCAGTCTAGGTTCTCCGGGTTGCTTCCTTTCTCCTCCGGGTCTCCTTATATCAAAACGCTGGACGCGAACGTTCCTCAGGTCCCCCGTATCTCTTACTCCCGAGCCAGCCATATCTCGCGCCGTCCATACCCATGGAGTCCAGCGAATCCCCCGTCAACGGTCCCTTCGACAACCTCGACGCGAACGTCATCATTCGTTCATCGGACGGGAGCGACTTCCGAGTCTTTAAAGAGATTCTCGCGATCGCATCGCCCGTATTCAAGCAGATGTTCGCGCTGCCGTGCGAGAATGCAGCGCAACAGGCGAGCGACGACACCGTGGCTGGCATCCCAGTGATCCATGTGTCGGAGGAGGGGCAGACGATCAAGATGCTGCTGAGCCTGTTCTATCCGGTCCCTCCCCAGACTTTCACCAAACTGGAGGAAGTGCGGGCCGTGTTGGAGGTTGCAAGAAAATACGAGATGGAGGTGGTCAAGATGCGCGTGGAGAGTGCGCTCATGTCGTTCGCTCAGGCAGAGCCTTTGCAGGTGTTCGCCCTCGCACGAACCTACATGTCAGAGGAGGTGGTGCAAAGAGCAGCACGATGCACTCTGCAGTGGGCCATAGAGCCGACGTCCGTCGCGATGCCTGAAGAGCTCCGGCTCTTGTCCCTTCCTGCCTTTTGGGCCCTC
Source organism: Amylocystis lapponica (assembly GCA_022376435.1). Lineage (NCBI taxonomy): Eukaryota > Fungi > Basidiomycota > Agaricomycetes > Polyporales > Postiaceae > Amylocystis > Amylocystis lapponica. Next base: position 97,641 of record JABYQE010000020.1, read on the forward strand.
ATGCAATACCACCACAAATGCATAAAGGCGGCGACTAGGGCGATTGAAACCAAGTGGTTTAGCCCCGCTGTTCCCAAGTCGGTGAAAGGACATACCGCATTCCCACGCGAATGGGTATGGAATAGATGCGATGACTCGACTTGCCAAAATTTGTGGTCTGATTACATGGAGTGCGTGGGGAGAGAGCTGAGCAAGCGACCGTTGGGTTCAATCGCCCAGACCCCGGCCATGTTAGAGCCTGCCCTGCGCAAGGCCGGGAATTGTGAATACTGTAGGCCAGAGGCGTTCCAACAACTGACGGAGTACAGCAAACGTTTGGCGGACGCAGTCGACGAAGCCACCTCCAAGGTGAGTTGACTGGATTGGTTTATGAGAACTATACCCCTCATGCCATGTCTCATTATTTAGATACGTCTGGAGCTTGATGAGTAGATTTGGCAGCTGCCAGCTGCGATAATCGATAATCCCATGAATGCCTTCCATTTCTCGTCGAGATCACGGCCATTGTATGTTCTGTAAGCCTCCTTCGAATCCTTTGCAACATCTGTCACTCGTCCGTCATACACTAGTGCCCTCTTGCTGAATGTAACAACGCTCACTCGAGTCGACAGGGTCTTATCGCAATTGTCAATAGAAACGATTATTACAAGACTTGTGGTATACTACGTAGTGCCGTTCAAGCTCTAACCGCGGTTTTCTGAGCAAAGTAGGCTCGGATGCGTTGTTCAAGAACGCATATGGTTGCACGAGGACATTAAACCCAGTTTACGCTCGCCATTCCTTCAACCCGAAGACACCCTCGTAGAAACTGAGCTCTTTTTCCAGTGCTGTCTTGATGTTCTCAGCTTTCCTCCAGCCGTGCCCCTCCCCTTTGAAGATGTGAAGCTCGACGCGTCCCCTTTGTTCCCCGATGATTCTGACCATATCCTTCGCCTGTGCGGGGGGGACAACGGCGTCGATGGAGCCCTGCAAGACCTGTACATGATCGCAGAAAATCTCGATCAGCCGCCGGTTCGTGAGACGAAAATACGAACCCAAACAACTCACGAGCAGAGGAGCCTTGATCTTCTCTGCATTGTACAGGGGTGAACGCTCTCTCCACACCTCCGGGAGCTCCTTATAGCTGCCGCCGACGAGCTTGCGCACATAGTGCGACTCGAACTTATGCGTGTCCTCGGCGAGAGCACGCAGGTCCGACACGCCGAACAGGGACGTCCCCGCGCCGAACGTGGTCGGCTCGAAACAGAGCGCGGCCAGCGTGGTGTACCCGCCAGCAGACTCGCCGCGGATCGCGCACCGCTGGGCGTCGAGGAGCGAGAAGGGCGGCTGCGCGAGCTGGCGCACCGCGCGCGCGCAGTCCTGTACGTCGACGATGCCCCAGTTTCCCGTGAGTCGCTCCCTAGGATAGGAAATGCGCTCAATACACACAATTGGTGGTCTCTGGGGGTGACCCGACTCACATGTATTTGCGACCGTACCCCGAACTGCCACCGAAATTCACGTCAAGCCTGAGGTGTAGAAGTAAAGTTTCAAAAAGGGCAAAAAAACAGGACGAAGTATGCCCCTACCAAGCCCAGCCCCGACTAGTGAAGAATTGCTTCGTCCAGTTCAGACCCTGCATGATGAGGCCGGCGGGTCCTCCGTGCGCATTGAGCACGCAGGGCGGAGTTTCACCCTCCACGCCTATGTAGTCCGGGTGAGTCGGTGGGAAGTACACCACATGCAGGGGCCCGTCGTCGGTTTTCAGGGTGATTGAACTTGCGACAGAGATGCAGGAGGGCGGAACGTCCGGTGCCGGCGGCGGAGCCTTCAGAGTGATGAATTGTGCGGAAGAGTAGTCCGTCAGTTTGCATGGGACGACGCTGCGTGCCTCTGTGCTTTTCTCGCCGATGAACGCGACCGTGTCATGTGTGACCCGCTTGACACCGAATATATGGACATACGGGGAAACAATCTCCGTGAGTGTGCCATCCTGCAGGTTCACGACGGTGAGAATGCTCCGACCGTCCCGCAGAGGGGCGAAGAGGGCGAATTTTCCGTCGAGGTCAAGGGGTGCACCCCACTCGATGCCTATGTTCCACATGATCAGGCTGAAGTCTTGTTCCACAGGCCTCGACAGTGCAAGAGAAGCCTTTCCAGATGAGACGGAGTACGTCCAGGGATTCTGATACCCTGTTTCATCGCTGGTGAAGAGCAAAACATCGTTCGACGCCCACGTAGGCCACCCCGCACTGATGTCGATTCTCTTGCCTGCAACAACTTTGATGTCGCTCACAGTTAGGTTGGTCGCATCTGCGGATACGGACGCGACGCAGACTTCTGCGCCATCCCAAGGCATGTCAGGATGGAACCATTGTTGCCAGGCGAAGCGGGTGCCATCCGGAGAGAAGCATGGACACATGTAAAAATCTGCCCCAGACACTAATGTCGACACTGTCTGGGTTTGTGAGTTGATGAGGCACAGGGTCGTGACAACGTCCGCAGGCGCAGGCTTGGTGTGATCTTCAAGAATAGCGACCAGGAGGTCAGTCTGTACGGGATGGACAGCAAATTGGCGAAACGGTGGTCGATGTTAACTGTGATCATAAAATTGCATCATGCACCAAGTGCACGAAATAAAAATGCGTGCCTGGAGTAATCGGCTGAGGTTTCTCCCCCTCTTTGGCCATGTAGACTCTGTTGTTTGTTCTATTGGAGAAATAGAGTATTCCGCCGTAGGCAATAGCAGGCGCGCCGCCATACTACAGACATGGAAATGTACGTGAGTGAACGTGTATCAGTTGCTTTGTATGAAATCGCAACACTCACCTCATGGACGCCAGTACGTATGTCCCATTCCCTGCCGACAGCATCGACATCATCTAGCGTCTTTACAATAACGCCACGACCCTCCTCGGATGGTCTTGCCTCGATATGGTATACTGTGGATGTGATCGGATCGACAAACAGCTGTTCTACATGAGCAGACAGCTGACAAATTATATTAGGTTAGCGACGATTCAATAGAGGGATCGGTTGAGACGTACATTCTGGATGACTGCGTCTGAGGAAATAGGTGAAGGCTAGGTCCCATACGGAGCTGCGACTTTTGCCATGCTCGAATACAAGTGAGTTTGGCAGAAATGATGGGTATCGTCCGGTCGATGTGTCCTAGTAACTTATACTGCCACTGAGTGACTCCTTGATGGAAACGGACGTCAAGCATTTGTCACAACACAAAGAGCGAATACTACGGTCGTTTGTATTCGTCGTCAGTAAGTAGCACGCGAAACAAAACCGGTGGAGCGCCCTAGTGGGGTGGAACAGTGACGAGATCATCACAGATCTGAGCCCGTCCTCGATCGAGGAAATGTTGGCAATGCACAAATATTGTAGGGATACAGAAACTCTCGCTGGCACTGGTTCGATGAGGCTCACCATTCACCCGAGGAGATTGTGTACTTGTCAGGCAGTCATGTTCGGCGACGATGTGTTCTTGTATTTGATGGTGCGACATCATATGTGCGAAGTCTTGCGCCAAAGGTCGTCACTGCTTGGCCGGACCCACATCGGCGCTCCACAGGGTTTGTTTCCGGGGCGCTGGCAAGAACCATACGATTTGATCTAGATCAATGTTACATTCACTTCCCTTTGGGGCCATGTCATCTCCGATGAACTCAGACAGAGCACGCATGGATCGCTATCATGTGAACACAGCGCTCACACACGAGCAACTGCAATTTCATGATAGTGAGATCTTGGGCGTTGGGGATTGCAAAGGGGACTCACCTTCTCTTTGACATATAACAGCGATGGCACCGTAAAGCTATGATATATGGCTACAAGCATGGTGTTCCATCAGGATGCCAAATACAGACCATATGAACTGCCATGCACTCTCTCCCGGAACTTGATTTGAGTTGCAGATGTCAATGTTTAAGTTTTCATGTCAACTGACACCAGCATCTAAGATTACATCGTCTCTTGTGCGGCAAAAGTATGAACTGGTTTTTAGGCGGGAAGAATCAGAGCTTTGCCCTTGTCTTCAGCTTGCCCGTGCCGTCCACGAGCTTCTCGAGCTCGCGGTACTTGTAGTACAGCTTGAGGGAGGCAGGGTTCGCTACTGTCCCGCTCGGTTTCAGATTTGAACCCGAGACGATCTGCTTAACAGCGATCTCAATCTTCTTCCCGTTGACCGTATACTGCACCAGCACATTGAGAAAATTATCACTCAAACCTACGAGGGAACGAACGTACCGGAATCTCCTCGATTGGGAATATGTACGCGGGCACATGCCTTGGACTGAGCGCTTTCCTGATCGCAGCACGGATATGGTCTGCGAGCGCGTCGGTAAACGCGCGTCCTGCACGCATCTTGAGGAACAGGAGGACACGCTCGTGCTCGTCCTCTGGGCGGCGCTGTCCAATGCATAACGAGTCGTCGAGTTCTTCCGAAAACTGTTCCATTACGGAGTAGATTTCTGCAGAACCGAACCGGACGCCACTCGGGTTCAGGACTCCATCGCTATACGAGGTGCATGTGAGCATTTCACAACATAGGAAGCACTAGCTACTTACCTGCGACCAAGGATAACCAATCCCTTCGTTTTAGGATTTTTGACAATGAAGTCGCCCTGGCGCCATACACCTTAATGACACGTTATATTAATGAACCGGTCTCAGATGTTGAAGTCTTGGACATACCGGGGAATGTGTCGAAGTACGCCTTGCGAAGCTTTTCACCGGACTCGTCGCCCCAGAAAAAGATGGGCAACGAGGGATGCGGGCGCGTGCAGACCAGCTCGCCGGGAACGCCAGTATCTTCTATGCTTAAACCGTTCTCGTCGAAGATTTCGACTTTCATTCCGAGCGACTTTCCTTGGATCTCTGGTGATAAGGGATAAGGCACATCTCTGAGATGCATCCACGGAAGTGTCAACGCGATTCGTACCTCCAGCGTATACAGGTCCTGTAGCTATACCAGATACGACTAAGGGAGAGAGATCATAAACCTTGCATCAGTCAGTCATAGCTATGCTCATCCAGAATAACTGGGACTTACACGACCCGCAGATATCGGTACCGCCAGATGGTGCGATAACATGGACGTCCGCGCCAAAAGCTGCCTGGGTCCACTCGAATAGCGGGGCTGTCATCACAGCACCAGTGGGAGCGATCAAACGCAGCGCCTCGAAGGATCCTAACTTGGCTGCCAACAAGTCGTCAATGCGAAGACATTTGTACAAGATTGAAACGCACATGGTACAATCCCCGCACCCTGGACCTCGCTCAAGAAGCGGGGACTCGTTCCAAAGACGGACACGCTGAACACCAGCGGTTGAACAGCATACTCCGGCTTGACTAGCACACAACGTACCCTTGGTCGCTAATGAATTTGAGAAAATGACCCATGTCCGGATAGAACGGTGATCCGTCGTACAGGATCACACGGGCACCAAGAGACAGCCCGTGTAATAAGAACGGCCACATCATCCAGCCCGTCTGCAAGTGCAGGGAGAGCTTGAGAGTCAGCTGTGCGTCGAGTGTAGCAGACGTACGGTAGTATACTGGAAGTAGACATCGTGCCGATTGATGCCATAACCGATACCCAACTCCTTCTTGTCTTGTAACAGTATACCCTGTAAAGTGACCGAATGTCATAACGACGTCCAAAGTGTTGCAAGGCATGTACGTACACCTGCCGAGTGGACGATACACTTCGGGGGGCCGCTGGTGCCGGAGGAATATAAGATGTAGATAGGGTGGTTGAATGGCAGTTGCTCAAAGACCAGCTCCCGGCCATCTCCTGTTGCAATGAACTCCGAAAGTGAAGAACTGCGACGATTATGGCGCGTCAAACTCGCACACCGCCAAAACTCGTGTCTGGCACGCACCTGTTCGCGATGTGAGGTGCAGAGATATCTCTACTGTCCTTGACACTAGGAAGTAGGACGACCTTCTGAAGACCTCGCGAGACTAGATCCTTGGCTACATCGGCGATCTTCGGAAGCATGTCTATCGTCTTGCCTGCATACACGATCTCCGTCTCCGAGAAAATGAACTTTGGCTGGATTTGTTGATACCTGTCTAGAATGCCCTGCACAATGAAGGTTGATCCCCGAGTCGCACACAACAAACATAATCACTATTACCTGTGTACCCATATCCGTGGCAGTACTGGAGAAGATACCACCTACGCTCGCGGTGGAGAGAGCGAGCACCGCAGCGTGCAAGGAGTTGGTGACGATCGCTGAAAAAATAAGCTAAGACAGAGTCTAGAGATACTATAGTCATTGCTGCCTTACCAGCAACTCTGTCGCCTGCAACAAGCCCATTGACCCTCATGGCAGCTGCGGTTTCCTTGACCATCTGTCGCAGCTCTCGGAAAGTGCAGTGAAATACTTCGCCAGTGTCTCTGGCGCACGTCAATGCAATGGCATCGTTATTGTAGATCAAAAGATTCTCTGCGTAATTCAAACGTGCGCCGGGGAACCATGTTGGTATCTCCTTCATCCGGCCCTCCTCTATAATCTGCAAAGATGCTTGAGACGGTACTAGTAGGTTGGCACGTGGACACGACACACCTTGGTCGGGGGAACGGAATAAACGATGCCAACATACTGCCACACATCTAGCCAGAACGTGTAGTCCTCTGTGGAGTACCTATGTAGGTCATAGAAGTCTCCTGCAAGACAATGGCACTATCAGTCTATTGCTAGTTGCAATCGAAGGTTCGGCACCAACGTACGCAGCTGGAGACCATGTTTGCGATTCAGTTCGCGACGGAACGCGTCCAACGCCGTACGCGACGGGTTCGCAGGCTGCCATAGAAGCCTGGATTGAGCAAAGTACGAGTCCATAGTCACGCAGAGTGCTCAGTGTCGGACTGGACCAGAACAACAAATGGCGGTCGCAGTAGCGTTCTCTATCAGTAAGGTCCGAGGAATGCTTCGGTCCATTTTAGAAATGGCGGGCATAAATAAGCCAGCACGGGGACAGCAGTCAGCTGGACGAGAAGTCGGGGTGCAGGTCGTCCGCGCTTGTATCACGAGCACCCATGATCAGTACTCTGTCGCGACGCGTCCGCACGGTAATTTACATCGTGTAAAGATGGTCGCGTCCGCTAAAGACCCGTGGCCTCCCCGCTTTCCTCGTGCCGATTGGCAGGCCCTAGAATAGTTCTCGAATAGAGGCGTCCCTGAGCTCTTAACAATATCCTAGAGGCCGGCGCTCGGATGGTTCCTATTCAATAGCTAAATAGACAGCAAAACGAGATCGGTGCATTACCTTGAATACGGGCGCATGGCTCCGGGCCTCAATGCAATGCATGATACGCTCTGGCTATGGCATTTTCGGTGCAGCGCTGCGTCCATGCCAGTAGGACTTGAGTAGGACCGAGATCGTGCACGTCGGGTGCGCAGGTCTGCCACTGTCGGCAAACGCCGGACTGCCTTTTCGGGGCAGGTCGTTTCAATGTGGGTACCACACCTCTGACGACTGTCTTCATCGCTTTCCTTCTCTTTCCCCATCCACCACCATTCCTTGCCATGGCGCAGCCCGGCGTCCTCTCACAGAACGGTGCACCCTCTCGCCGTGCAAATTTAGAAGGCTCCTCGTCAACGCTGCGGCCGTCAGCTGTGAATGGTCACTACACGAATGGAGACGTGACTGCAGCGAAAGCACCAAGCTATGAACGAGTGCAGGTAATCAATGACGAGAAGCAATTTATGTTCGTTCCATTAACAACCCGGATGTGTACCATACTCAATAATACACACGCAGGCCTGATTTGACACCCCAAATAGAGCGGTGGGGCCTCCAGCGTGCAGGCTTCGACTATAACATCGTTGCTGTGTTCGGCTCGCAATCAACAGGGAAAAGTCGGTCTATTATCAAACTCCTCGTTTTGCATGTGCCAAACTCGCAATGTTCTAGGTACATTGCTCAACCGTTTGTTCGGAACTAATTTCGATGTCATGGACGAAACTCGGCGGCAGCAAACGACTAAAGGTGCCTTGCGCGAGCGCTATGCCTATCTATTATAATGCTCATATCTGTGTAGGTATCTGGATGTGCAGAGCGAAGGACATGAACGTGATGGTGATGGACGTGGAGGGCACGGACGGACGGGAACGTGGAGAAGACCAGGTATGTCTCGTTCTTGCATTGGTGTGATTTAGAATCGCTCATGCGATTCCAGGATTTTGAACGCAAATCGGCTCTGTTCTCCCTTGCATCTTCCGAAGTGCTCATTGTCAACCTCTGGGAGCACCAAATTGGCTTGTACCAGGGTGCGAATATGGCACTGTTCAAGACAGTGTTCGAAGTCAATCTGGGGCTATTTGGCAAGAAGACCGCGGATGGGTGTGTACTACGTTCCTTTAACTGTATACAATCACCGACTTCCGGCGCAGGCGCAACCAGCGGACTCTCCTGCTATTCGTCATCCGCGACCATATCGGCACAACTCCGCTTGCGAACCTCAAGGCCACGCTCTCCACGGATATTCAGACGATCTGGGACTCGCTGTCCAAACCACCGGAGTTGCAGAACTGCCAGCTTTCAGACTACTTCGACCTTTCTTTCGCGGCTCTTCCGCACAAAGTGCTGGCAGCAGATAAGTTTGAGACGGAGACGCAGGAACTACGGAAACGATTTGCGGATAAGGCGCGCGACGACTTTGTGTTCAAACCTGCATACCACAAGCGCATACCTGCGGATGGTGTTGCGTTCTACATGGAGGGCATCTGGGTACGAACTTGTTCCGCATCTCCTGCAATAGCCTGACTGAACTCGGCCTATGTAGGAACAAGTGCAGACAAATAAGGATTTGGATCTGCCCACACAGCAGGAGCTGTTGGCGCAGTTCCGGTGTGACGAGATCTCTACGGCAGCTTTGACGGAATTTAACGAACAAGCCAAGCCCCAGCGAAGGCCCATCGAGTCTGGGAAGGTGGTGGAGGGCCTGGGCGGCATGATGCGCAACTGGAGGTCTACTGCATTAGGTCGGTCCTAATCCGCGCTTGGCCTAGGATCTTCACTGACAGGTGTCGTGCAGTGCGCTATGATCGTGACGCGTCGCGCTACCACCAGGGCGTCTACAAGCGCAAGCGCGTAGATTTGCTCTCCGTGATCGATTCCACCCTATCGCCGCTGTTTGTTGGGCAGCTGAAGAACCTGCACAAGACGTGTCTGGTCACGTTCAAGAGCGAAATGCAAGACGGTATGCGCGGGGAGGGGTACAACTTCGCCGACGTCGTGGCCGCAGCGCGTGAGCGCTGCCAAAAACGCTTCGTCGAGACCGCGCAGGAGTCGCTCTTGGAAGACACAGAGTGGAGCTATGAGGAAGAGCTCAGTTTCCTCCGCGACGAGGTGCGCAGCGTCGCGGACCAGTGCAGGAAGGACGAGACGAAGAAGATGGTCAATCTCATTGAGGTGAGGGCGTCCTGTTCGCAGTGTGCAGCCGGCAATGCTGATCTGGATGTGGGCAGCGTAATTTCAAGAGGCAGATAGCTGAGCCCGTCGAGATCCAGCTGAACAGGCCCGAGCCCTCGATGTGGGACAACATTCTCACCGTTTTCCGCAGTGTCCTCGAGAATGCCGAGGCAACATACCTCGCAAAGGCTAAAAGTGCGTGACAGCTCTCCGTAGTGTCACTTTTCTGATCTTTGCACTTGTGTAGGTTTCGACTCCACAGACGAGGAAAATGCGACATCGCTTGCGGCGTTGCGGAAGCGCGCTTGGCTTGCGCTGCGCGCGAAGATTGACGAGCAGACATCCGACACCATGTTCGTAGGAAAATTGCGCGCGCACTTCGAGGAGCGCTTCCGGTATGACGAGCAGGGCGTGCCTCAGGTGTGGAAGCCGGGAGATGACATCGACGGTGCGTTCAAGAAGGCACGCGACCAAGTACGTTTGCCACTTCGAGTAATGTTACCGTCGTGCTCACGTGGGCGTGTACAGACAATCGAGCTCGTCCCTCTTTACTCTAGGATCGCTCCGGTGGACCGTTCGCTCGACTTCACACTGCCGTCGGAGCCGTCGGACAGCCTCTCCGGGGACGACTTCGACTTCCCGTCGACGCTCGTCATCTTCTCAGAGACGAAGATCTTGGACCTGATGGCGCGCTTCCGACGCGACGCCGATGCATACTACGTTGAGGCGAAGCGGAGCACCGTGTCGAGCGTCGCACAGGTCCCGATGTGGATGTACGGCATGCTCGTCGTGCTCGGGTGGAACGAGGCGATGGCGGTGTTGTTCAACCCGCTCTATTTCACCATGCTCCTCATCTTCCTCGCATCTGCGTACGTTTTCCTTCTCGGCTGTACTTGCGTAGTGTCGACACTGATGCTCTTCGTGATCACAGGTGGGTAATCGTGCAACTCGGCCTGGTAGGACCTATTTTCCAGGTATCTCGGACTGTGGGCGGCGAGGTCAGCATCCAGTGGCACTCTGATATTGTGGGTGCTCATACTGTTGCCGCTAGATTCAACGGCAAGCGTCGACGCGCCTACGGGAGTACTACTCGCAGCCCGCGCCTACTCAAGCGATACGGAGAAACTCAACGCGCACGGCCGTGGACGACGACGAAGTGAAGCCTGACGTCCGACGGATGAAATTGGAGGCGATGTGAGGATACACGGTGCTGTATTGTGGACTGACTGTTGTGCGGAGGCCTGCTGGATGCATGGATTCGGCTTCTATTGGCATGTAATTATTCGGACGGCATTCATTGATCACCCTATTATTCTATGCATGTCGTTAGTGCGTTTCGAACGATTTCCAACATCGTGAATGAGAAGGACTTGGTGTGTGCGACGGACGGCGCTGTCGAGACCGGGTAAGTACAACACGCCCACGTGATGTGACTGCGCGGGACAAGCGGCCGCTATTAAGCGGCTAGTGGCTGGCCACTTCGAGGGCCACTTCCAGTCAACTACAACATCCACGATCCATTTCGAAGATATACCTCCAACTGCTACAACCACTCGATCTGCGCGGACGCATTCAGCACACTATCTGGGATATCGTCTACCTGTCTCTGTCCATCGTTCGGACCGAAGCTCAATTTCATTTTCGTCGACAAAATGCACCGAGCGTTGGACAACTTTGACATCCTCTCCGAAGTATTCGAACATCTACCAGTCTATCCATCTTATTGGCTAGACCCGCTGAATCGGCGCACCCTGTCGCAGGCAGCGCGCGTCTGCAGAGCGTTCTCCGATCCTGCGCTTGGCGTTCTATGGAGAACGTTGTTAAACCCCCTGCCTCTTTTCAGGCTATTTACATCTCTGCAGAAGATTCAACATGATGGTGGATATGTGAGCGGCTGTATACAATGTCATGTTTTTGTGAGTATTGAATGCAATTGTGTCGCAGTGGACCGACAGAAACATGCCTCAATACGATCTTGCACGATTTCAACAATACGCCCGGCGAATACGTGCCATTAGAGTTCGCCGAGCTTCGCCGCAAGTAGAAACCTCCGTCTACTTCCAAGTTGCTCATCACCTCAAGGGGGAATTTCTACTGCCCTGCTTGACAACCTTGCGCTGGGAACAGCTCTCGCCCTACGACACAAGCATCACCACTCTGCTGTCTCCATCCCTTCATTCAATCAATCTAAATTTTGACAAGCCTGTGGATGTGGTGTCAGCTCAGAATAACCCCAATTCAGGGAGACACATCACTCTTGGGATGCTCCTCCAGAGTATCTTTCAAGCATGCCCTTCCCTCAAGGACATCTCAATGACGAATCTCTATGTTCCACCCGAGTCCTTTGCCTTCACCGCTCTCCAGCGTCTCTGCAAAGTCGAGTTACATGATTGCTCGCCCCTCATAACATCGCATGTGTTGCAGGCCCTTTCTACAGTGCCGACTCTTGTACATCTAGTCCTTGACATCCCAGTCGAAGACGACAAGGATGACAGCGGCTTGCGATCCTGCTGCAACGGGTTCTACGCCCTCCGTACGCTCGCCATATCCGGAAGACTGTCACACATCCAGCCTATCGTCTCAGCCATATCTTCTACAGCTGTTGATTCGCTCGACATTAACATCAAATCTAAAGATGGTGCAACAAAGCATGCTAGCCTCCTCACGATAGTCGCGTCCCGCTGGTCCACATCACTGCACACTCTCAAGCTCAAACTCAGGCTCAGTCTCGAGTGCAAGCCTAGTGACGGCCCCCAACACAATGTTGCACTTATGCAGTTTCTTCATCCTGCACTCGCACTCGGAGCACTTACCAGTCTGAAGATCTGGGCCTGGGATGTTCCACTGGCCATCTCTGATGAGGACACGCGCGAGCTCGCCTCCTCTTACCCGTGCATCGAAGCGCTCAGAATCCTGAACGACCCCGCGCCGCGTCTGCCACCGCAGACTACGCTGCGCGATTACGTGCGCGGCTCGCCCCCGCTGTCCGCGTTGCTCGACCTTGCGCACCGCTTGCCCGCGCTACGTGACCTCACGATGCCGTTCAGGCTTGATCAGCTGCAGCTGGAAACGTTAGTGGCAAATCCACGCGTCGCGTCAAGCGCGCTGTTGAACTTGGGGGCCTGGCAGAGTATATTGGAGGTCGCGCCGAAGGATCCGAGGCGCGTTGCGAACTGCATCATTGCGGCATTTCCGAACCTTGCCACTCTTCGCTTTCCGGAGGCTATTTTGTTGTTTGAGGAGGAGTGGGCATGTGTCAGTGAGACATCAATAGCGGCATTGGGGAAGACGATGGAGGTGTTAGTGAAAAGCATGTATCGCACCGAGAGACGTTGTATACTATTGGTGCGCACATGGTGACTATGTGACTTCTACATTTGAACGGAGTAAAAGCACAGGCACTGAATGAGGTCTCGCGTGATGGTTTCGGAATATAATCGTGAATTGTAGCGTTACGAGCATCGCACAATGATAAACGAGTAACAAAAATGAGTCGACCCAGGCTCGAACTGAGGACCTTCTGTGAACTATTGTTAGACAGATGCGATAACCAACTACGCCATCGACCCTTCACATGTGAGGAGACTATTGTTGTGGTCAGTGGTTGATCGAAGCTTTGTGCGCGCTGTTAAGTACCTGCTGGGACTTTAAACTGAAGAGCGCTAGATCTCTCACAGGCCCATGTCGCGGTATTCTGGACATCTGCTGCTGCAAATCATACCTCAGGTCCTTGACTCGGACCAGTCGTTTGGAGAGACATCTGCTCGTGATAACACATTGTCATGAGTTTCTTGTTATGCTGCTGTGTCCGAGGCCAGCCTAATTTCCTATGGGCGTGTACCTTGTCCCGGCCATATTCATGTTCCAATCTATTCAATTCCGAGAAGGTGTCTCATTTGCCTCAGCAGCTTGATTTGTTAGAGAAATACCGTGGCCTCGTTGCTCTTGGACGGATCAAATATGACGACGAGCAGATCAGGGTTGTAATGCAGGTACTCCTACACGTTGTTCACATTTCAGGTTAGTACTCACGACGATCTGCAGCTTAGGAGACTCCATAAAGACCTGGATGGGTACGCACCTCCTGCCTTATCTGCTCGCTACCTGAGTGCTAGCGAGCGGGCGGAGGGTACCCCACATCCTTGGTGGGCAGCTCCAGAGAATTCCGAGATATCGCCCGACCTGCAGGCTCTTGTTCCGGCCAAAACACATGCTGAAGAGATAGCGGCCCTGAATACCCCGAAGGCAAGATTTCTTTCGCCCACGGCCATTCGTCACTCGACACTAATAGTCCTTCCATTATTAGGGCCTACTATTGACCGGGCCACCAGGTTCTGGGAAAAGTTTTCTTATCGATCTGTGGCTTGCGGGTGTCCCGACGCCATTCAAAGCTCGCAAGCATTATAATCAGCTCGTGCTAGAAATATACAGGGCCGTATGGGAGGAGACGCAACACAGGATGACCGCAGTCTATCGGACGGATCTAGCTTCACCGCGGGCACCACCTACTACTTGGAGCAGAACTGTCCGTGATCGTTGGCTAGATCTTTTCCGCACGGGAGGCCTTCCCACACGCTGGATCCGCAAACCCACCGCGCTGTTCACAATCACCCCTCCCCAGCACACCATCGCGTTTGTGGTCGCGCAACGTCTGATTCTGCGACATTGGCTTCTGGTCTTCGATGAGATACAGCTCCTTGACGTTTCAAGTGCGACCCTTCTCGCGGACGTGCTCTCGTGGTTCTGGCGCATGGGAGGCGTGGTCTTGGGCACCTCGAACAAAGTGCCGGACGACCTGTACAAGAACGGCGTACAGCGCGATCGGCTTGAGCCATTTGTGGAGGCACTGAAAGCACGTTGCCCCGTGCTGACCATGTGTTCAGAACACGACTGGCGGGTCGTCCGTGCAGACACAGGGTCAGCGAGAAGCTGGTATGTATATGGGCAAGAGGACGAGCTCCACCGCATGTTGCCATCTCTGCATGCAAGTGAATTAGGTTGGCATCATGCGTCCTTGCCCGGAGCGCTGACAATATCTCACATGATGCTGTGCAGAACCTTGTTCCCAAGAACTTAACGTGTTTGGTCGCAACTTTCATATTCCTTGGTCCGCCGGAGGTGTCTGCAAATTTAGCTTCACCCAGCTGTGTGATGAAGTGGGTTTCCCCTGGATACATTTCATATCATGCGTATACTTACCACTGCCGTAGTCGCTTGGCCCAGCCGATTACATCTCATTGGCTGCGGCATTCCACACCGTCGTCATCACTGCTATCCCCATACTCAGACTCTCCGCAAAGAATCAAGCACGGCGATTCATCTCGCTCATTGATGCCTTGTACGAGGCGCGCTGCCGGCTTGTCTGTCTCTCCGAGGCGCAGCCAGAGGCCCTGTTCTTCCCCGATGCCGCAGCCCTCTCCAACACGCGTCATGCGAACACGGATACGGATGTCATGATGGCTGAGGCAGTCGCGGAGACACAGGACATGTACCGTCCGAACGTGTCCGCATACAACGCGCCGAACATGGCCGAAGCCCCGCGCGCGCCTTCCGCACCGCTTGCATTGGACACGTTGTCCATATTCTCCGGTATGCCTCCTGTATCTACCGCTTCTCGACGGTCATCTGACGCCCCGACTCAGGCAAGGACGAGCAATTCGCGTTCAAGCGCGCGCTCTCCCGCCTCCTAGAGATGACAAGCGAGCGGTATGCAGTCGAGGAGCGTTGGGAGCCGCTTCCGGCGGCCTCGCGCAAATGGGAAGGTGTCTCGTCGACATCCGAGGCCACTAGCGCGAGCCACTCTCGCTCCCAGCTGCACTGGACACTCCCATCTCATTCTCACATGCCGGACGGGCCCGATTTCGCTTCCGAGGCTGCGCACGTTGGTCCGATGCGTGCGCAGGACCGACCGGAGGCCCCTCGTCTGAACACAGAGCACGTGTGGGGTGTGCGCGACGACTGGGGGCCTCGTGCGAAGACATGGGGAGCGGGCGCGAGGGCGTACGAGAGCCAGTCACCCCCAAGGCGCGACGGGGACTAGCCCGCACTGTCGTGTCGTCCCGTCGGCGTCCAGCGTGGAGGATTAGGCTCGGCCCTTCCCGTCGGCGCTCTGCGTGCTCGAGCTCCGCGACGAGCCGTGGATGTTGTGTCTCCCCAGCTCTGGGTTGCCCTGCATCATGGCGCAGCGAAGGGCGAGCGGGGGAATCTCGGCAGGGTAGGCAGACCTACGCCTTATCCTCGCCCCAACTCCGCGACGAGGTGCAGACTTGGTACTTTCTATGCCTCGGCATGGTAGTGTTCACTTCCAAGGTATACTGCGTGAACACCTAGACTTGTGCAGTCGTGTACAGTTCAACCTCATTCCGACGCAGAATGTAGCTACGATAGACAATGTTCAATACAGTTTATTCGCATACGCATCGGAGCATAAAATGAGACTGTCTAGGGCAGAAGAACGAAGGATGGACACACGGCGCACGTGGGACCAGAGCAGCAGAATAAATAAGGCATATGTGGGTTATAACGCAGGAAGTGTGCAAGTCTGAGCAGAGTTAGACTAGACCTCGATATCAACAGGTAGAACTTGTGTGTATTAATGGGAGTAGTATGTGTGCGAACGGTCCGTAGCACGAAAAAGACAATAAAGAAGACAGCAACGAACGATACAATACAGAGCGAGCGTAAGAGAGTGACTGAGAGAGGGATGGGCGATGTATCTACAATGGGTGGTGCAGAACATACGACATACACGCTGGTGTCCATCTCGGTGCCGGGAGCGCGCGTACAGACGCCGTATGACGTCGCGCTCCACAGACCGTGAGACATAGAGGAGCGTAAAGGAGCGACGGGACGGTGGAATCAACATTGTGCGATTGCAGGCGATAGCGTCGATAGATGGATGTTACAGAGCAGTCGGACACGAGCAGGACGATGTGGGCGGAAGGTGCGGGCGAGCGCGTATTAGTGCGGGCTTGTAGTAGGCAAGGAGTGCGAGATGCGAGGGGCGGGGGCCAGTGTATCGGTGCTGCGAGACGCTCGTCGTGGGTAGAGTATGCGGACTATCGATGGGTGATGCGCACGATGCCAATGCGATGGGAGAATAAGATAGTGTGCTTCATTACAGCGCTGCGGCCGGTTATATTCATGATGCATGCGGTCGTGACGTATCCCTACGCGCCTGCTATGGTCTGCTGTCATACTTCTTGTCGCTACTACTCTTTCTTCTGCAGACGAAATTGAATAGCTGTGTAGTTGGAAAATGTGTGGGGATTGGACTGAGCCCGAAGCTTGACCAAGCGCTGGCGCTATCAGTCGCGTAGGCCTCAGAACGTCACGGGGACCATGCGCCTGGGGACAATCACCCGGAGGAATTCGCCGTCGAACTCGGCACGGACCTGTGCTAGATCGGCGTCGTACCCAAAGGAGATCCGCCGCTCAAAGTGGCCTGCGTACCGGAACAAGACCCGCGTCAGAATTGTCATGGGAAATATAGACGCAGAAAGTACGACGCACCGCCGCCCGGCTCCCACGAGTCTGCAACTACGTGCAGTATGCGCCGCTTCCGTGTTGAGAGCGTGCTGTGGGTGCGAACGCACGACATCCCATCAGGTCATGCATCAACGGACGGGAAGGCATGTACTCACATTGCGTCCCGTCTGAAGCCGGGCAACCGGACCAGCAACCGATACTCCCTGGGATTAGTCTCCACAGCAATGTAACTATCGTGCGGCGCGGGCGCATGAGCCAAGAACGGCTCGTGAGGGGCAGTCATGATACGCTCATCACTTAATGGTGGTGGTGGCGGAGTGAGAACGACAGGTGGTGCAGGTGGAGGAAGCGTTCGCGCTTGCGAGCCACCCGCGGACGACCCAGATGCAGAAGAAAAGGGACGGTCAATGGGAGGAACGTCCGGTGTTACGGACATAAAATTTTCTCGGAGCCAGTCTGAATGTGCCGACGATGACCGCACGGAGCGTGAAGGCATTGCTGATGACGACGGGAATTGGGGCGGTAATGGCAGACGACTGAACCTGGCGGTGAAGGGAAATCCGCGGTCGTCTCTTGTCCTTCTTGAATAACACTGCCTGTGAAAGGCGGCAACGTGTAGTAGGGGGTATCTGACGGCAATGGCAGGCTCGCGGTTGAGCTGCGATCCGGAAGCTGCAATGGTCTGACTGGCGTCGGAGAATGAATCCTAGGGGGGCCAGGACGCGATGCGTCTGGCGATGAGAATGGGCGGGACCATATAGGGACAGGATTGGAGGGATTCTTTCCTGCGGTTCTCTGTTGTAACGGCTGGAACGCGCCCGGTGGTGCGAGCTGCGAACCCGACGTAGAGGGATCAGACGCGTCCATGTAATACGGACTTGTCCTATCGTTCTTTGGAGAACCCGTAGGCGACAATGGAGGGCCTAGTGAGGAGGACGACGACACACTCGGAAGACTGTCGGAAGAGGAAGAACCTTCGTCACCAGCCGTGCACTCAAGCCCAGTGTAGACACCGTCCGCTTTGCCGTCGAATGGCAGGCCACACACGCGTGTATTGGAGTCGTCTGGTCCGACAGAGTTTGTGCGGGAGAGAGCGTGGGAAGGCTGATTGTTGCTAGCGTTGTACGGGATATGATGGGGGTGAGAGGGCATGAACGGCAGCGGGACCTCGCGAGGCGAGTCGAAGGAGGCGTGCCGTTTCGAGAATGAGGAGGTTCTGTGAGGGAGGTCGGGGCGTTGAGGATGGCGGTAGGAAGGTGGGTGCGCTGGGAGATGGCATCAGTAATCCATAACACATAGACTAGAGTAGGTGCATGTGGATTCGCCACGACAATATATTATAGGCAAATATCAAGTAACCTGCCTCGTGGAGGGCCGGTCAGCCGATGATTACGGCAAAACGTGCCAGGACAGAAGCAAAATAATTGAGTTGATAACCAACTCTCTTAGATTCCTTTCAGGGGCCGCCAAGAGGCAAAAGCCAAACGCATCGATTTGGCGTCAGCACCCGTCGTCTGAAACCCACGCATGCTTCCCATTCCCTGCCCGTGGTTCGACGTGCGCAAGGCCGCTTTCTGCTCCACCCCATCGTGCAATGCAGATCAACGACCGCGCAATGCGTGCATTGCGTAATGCAAGTGGCGGTTGCCAGCGCACCGTCTCCGGCATATCGATGCGGATCAGACATCGCCAACGGTGGGATAAATGATAGAGACGTAACTGACGGCCTCAAGCAGTCGCTGACGACTGCGCTGCAGTTAGCTGCACTTCAGCCAAGGACGAGACAGATAACTGGTGGACTGGGCGAAGCATGCACAGTACGCGTACACTGCACAATACTTACTGTTTTGAGGGGCATCCCCCATTGCGCTCTCCGCAAGCCTCTTGTTAAACATAGTCTCGTCCCACGCCTGACCTTCGTCCTCTGTACCTGCTGCTGGACCCCTCGGGAAGTGGTATTGCTGTTGGTATACTACGCACTGTGCCTGAGGCGACGCCGGGTCGTCGATCGCGAGCTGCCCGAAGGGTATGGACAGCCTAAGCGGCGACTCCGACGTGGATGTTGAGCTGGTAGAGAGCGAAGGCTGCGACGACGAGGAGAACGGTGAGCTGTCGTGGGACGGCGGTGATGGTGGTCGTTGTAAAGGCATTGTGGCGACCTGCAGCGCCGTGGGCGATGTTGGTGGGGCGTTGGCGTGGTAAATACATTCCATAGCTCTCGGCCCTCCTCCGGCACACTTCCCCTTTAGGAAATACTGACGTCATCCGGCCGGACCACCGTACGCGACCACCGCTCCTCGCACACCTGCTTCACTCTGCGGTCGCTCGCGAGCACTCTAGCTAGTACTTCCAGGGTCAATATTGTCAAGTGTCAATGTCATCCAGAATGTCGTATACATTACCCATACAAGAGCGGGCTCTTCCATTCTCGCTACTACATCTCAACATGGAGTGGATATCTCGGTGAGTGAGGTCATTGTCATTCTTTGTACTCTCCGTTCGTTTGGGCTTGCTCGGTGTTCCAACCTTACGGTATAGCCCATATGCTGCGGAAAATGTCTCCGGCGACATCAGTCTTTGACACCTGTTTTAGTGACTAAACCGGAGCACGGGGAGACCTACGGATGACGCTATACCCTGCCAGTGCAGTCGGTGCTCGGCTTTACGCCACTTGGTTGCAGACACCCCACCTAGTGGTACCCGACGCACGCGGGTGATGATGCAGAGATCTATTGCCACAGTATTGAAATCAAAACAGAATGGATGGATTAGGAACATCATTATAATCCTCTTTCGATGGCAGACATTAGTTGTACTAATTCAATTGCTCAGTTGCAGGTCAGTGACTATAACGGCATTCTCGCCGTCGACGTCTGCAGAGGTTCTTGACATTATCCACGTGTTTCTCGCCGGCTTCATTTTGTTTGCTCGTGCGCTAGGCTTCGAGCCCGTCAACGAGATATTGAATGTTGAAGTTCACCCAAATTCGTGCAAGTCCTCCGTGAATCGGAGTATATTGTCTTGGACACATTTATGGGCCTACCACAATCACCCCAAAATGTGAGTTTGTCCATCTTCTATGACCATGCTGAACGGCATCTTGTGTACCTTGTTAGTTGTAATACTACGTGACATATCACCCTGGACGGTACGCTGACCGATCTATCACCGCCAGAGCATAATGTTCACTCCGGGACTGCATCTTATGCCAAGATCAACTTAAACACCAATGCGAGAGAGGTAGCCACCTGATGCACCCAATACCCGTCTCATCAACATTCTTCGAAGTGCCGTATACCATCCCTCCGGCCTCAAGGAATTTGCATGAGACAAGCGGTTGGCTGCGGACGGACCTTGCCTTGCATGCGGATCACTAGTGCGTGATCTCTGGGATCGGATCGGACATGGCACTGTGTTTCTGGCACGTCGTGAATGCGAGCTAACGCATGCTCAACTGACGTCACAATTTATTCTCCACCTCCGAATCAGATATCAGCTATTTATACAGTTTCACAAATCCGAAGCCCCCTTCCCCCGCTATTGCAATCACCTAATCTCTTGCGGGGGTCTGCTTATTCGCAAACTTGCAGCCGAGAACTTGAATTTGCTTCCATTCTTCAAGTTCCTCCACCCACGATCCCCCTCGCACCGAAGTCCTGCAGTTGCTCGTGTACGCTCGCATCCAGTAACAAGGCCACGTATCCCTACTCCACTTGCTAGCTCGGGTGCAAGGTCTCTCCGTGCCGAATCGGTGGTAATAGTAACGTTGACGGCACCACCCTCAACCGCCGGGCTCGGAGAGAAAATTAATTTTCCGTTGGTTGGAGGCATTCTCACCCCAACGGTTCAGTACAAACTAATAGAACGACAGGAATACCGGCACGAATATACCCGTAGGCGTCATGTACTACCTCGTGTATACATAACTTCGCTGTTCGATGCGGGAGACTAATTTAAAGTACTGGACTCACCACTTGGATTTTTGGATTAATTATCGGTTATGATATTGCTGCATGCATATCGATGCGATGCAGGTGGCAATCAAATGTCATCCATGGCAAAATATGTAGGAGAAACATTGAACTTCCGGATTCGATGCGTCGAGCGAGGTTTGAACGAGCGACCTCATGTGGAGTACGATAACGTAGAACTGCGATCGATCGACAGCGCTTATGTGCGCGCCGTCGATCGCATCTATACTGAAAATTCTGCTTTGCTCAAGTGCCTATATTGGGTATTTTCATCACCTTTTGAATTCTCCTTGGTCTCAGACGACCATGGCCATCGACGAAGGATTTCCAGTCACCACACGCCTCTTGACTTTATTGAACGTATCAGCAACAAAAACTAAGAAACGCAAGCGGGTATACGACGACCCGAAGCCCACGGAGAGGCTTAACAAGCGGCGCTCAGTCACCGTCCAGTTCAGCACGGACGAAGAAACCGTTGCTCGTGACGCGCCAGACCCAGCGGCAGCAGAAGATGAGCCCAACATCACTGTGCAGGCAGCGGACGACGAGGAGCAAATTCAGAACGTGGAGGACGATGCGGGCGGTACGTATTGCACATCCGCCGACTTCGTATGTCTGCGACTAAAGAGGCTGCATTTGCCTGAGTAGACCCGTACGAGGAGCACTTTGGTGCGAAGACCGCTGTGCTAACGGAGACAGCCAGGGAGGTGGCGGACAGGCGGGCGTGGAAGACGGCCAGAGAGAAGTACGGCAGACTCGGCTTGGTCGAGCAGACCTCTCCCGAGGGTTCTACGAGCTCTAGAGTAGCGTCTGGATGTCGGACTACAGCCGTCCGTATTTTGCCTTATCATCCATTCGTACAAAACTCAAGCGACCCACAGGCATATGAAAAGCTGAAGGCTCCATTTATTGCACGGCAGACAAAATTGCCTCAAGGTGCGGGCAAGTCTTTGTCTGGAACTCCCCCCGCCATATTGATATCGTCTTCGCAGAGCTTGTCGAGATGCAAAATGATCTATCGTCCATGTTGTCTTCTCAGAAGGATCTATATATCACCCGGACATCTCTTGACACACAAGCAAGCATGCGCGAATCAATAACTCTGCATGCACTGAACCATATTACAAAGTGTGCCTTTCCCCACTCCCAATTCAGCTTTCAGCTGACTCTTGATCAGAAAACGGCGCCGCGTCTTGAAGAACAATGAACGCCTGGCACAGCCTCCAAGTCCGGCACACCTCAGCCAGAAGACGTCCAAGACCAAGGGTTCACGCGCCCCTCCGTCCTGATCCTCTTGCCCTTCCGGTCCTTCGCCGTGAAGTGGGTCGCGGCGTTGACGTCGCACACGCCCGCACCGGCATACCAGATTGAGAACCACGCGCGTTCCAGGCAGAGTACGATCTGCCACCTGGCGCGGTGGACAAGCTCGCGAGCGCGGAGCCAGGCACGTACCCACGCGACCACGTCGAGATGTTCCAGGGGAATGTGGACGACAGCTTCCGCGTCGGCGTGAAGCTCACGCGGAAGAGCGTCAAACTGTTCGCGGACTTTACGGGTGCGACCTTATAATTGCGAGCCCGCTTGGGCTGCGGATGTCGATCGAGAAGGAAAAGTGGGTTGTGCTATCTTGCCCTGTGGAGTCCGGCTGACGAGTGCCGTGGTAGGAGCGCAGACTTCTGTCGTCAATTGAGGTCTTAGTGGTTGATCAGATGGACGCGTTGACGATGCAGAACTGGGAGCATATACAGGTATGATCTTGCCTGGTTTGTTGCAGGGCCACTGATCGAATTTGTCTGCGCAGTATCTAATGTCACGCCTCAATCAACTGCCCAAGGAATCTCATGACGTCGATTTCTCGCGCATAAAGCCATGGTACCTTGACGGGTGTAAGTATGCTATCTAGTGATGCGCATATAGTCGTTGACATGGTGTGATACGTGTTCCAGTGCGGCTTATTTGCGCCAGACGATACTCCTCACTGCATACGAGACACCAGAGACACGGTCACTGTTCAATGTTCGCTCAAGAATGTCGCCGGGAAGGTTCGCACAATCAGGCGATGGTCACCAGTTGACGTGCCGAGGGGATTGACAGGTATGGTTCTGCTAGCACTTCCGTCCCCGCATATACTTAGATGATATCCAGAATTTCGTCCAATTTGACTGTCTGAACCTCAAAGATGAGGCGGAGAAGCGGTTGAGTACTTCACGAAACAGGTATGCCATCCCGTAGCTTGTATGCAGGCTTATCGCTGAACTTCCGCCGGCAGATGCTGCCGGCAGTGCTGAAGTCGGCAGTACAGAGTGCGAACACCGTTATCTTCATCCCGTCTTCGTTTGACTTCATCCGCGTGCACAACTACTTCAAAAAGAATGTCGGGTGTCGTTCGCCGTTCTCTCAGAGTGAGCTAGGTGCTCTGTACGTACGACGTGCCGTATGGCTCACATTGTTTTGTACACGTCAGGTACACATCCAATCAGGATATCTCGCGTGCACGTCAGGCGTTCTTCAGCGGAAAGAAGGCGATGCTTCTCATCAGCGAGCGTTTTCACTTTTACCGCAGGTGCGTCTCTCTGGCTCTGACTTGCGTGGATGCAGTTATTGAATGGCCTGTTCGCAGATACAAGATCAGAGGCACGCGCAACCTTGTCTTCTATGGGCCTCCTGACCATCCCCATTCTACACCGAGCTATTGTCGTACCCGTTCCTGGACGAAGGCGTGGAAGCATCGGACGTGACCTGCAGGGTGCTGTATTCCAAGTATGACTGGCTCCGACTGGAGCGTGTCGCGGGGACAGAGGGGGCCGCTGAGCTTATCAAAGGGGACGCTAGATAGAACGTTCCCGTTGTACGTACGCGGACCCGTGCGATATACTAGTACTCTTCTGTGCACGTTTTGTGCGGACACCCACGCTCAAGTAGTTCCCCGAGTCGTTAATGCGGAGCGTACGGCACAGCGAGCAAGACCCTCACGTGATGACGTGCCAAGGGGACGCGTTCTAGTGCGACGCGACCTTGACACGCCTTGAACTTGACCGCCATCATCCCGCCACGCCCTGCGGGTATCTTGGTGTTTCTTGACACGACGATTTCCCTATATCTTTGTCTTTTGTCTCGATGGATAACGGGCTATCTGCCAGTTGACTCGTCAGTACTAGTATCGCGCTCTGCCCAAGACCATTCCGAGCCCTGGACTTCATCTGTTTCTTGACCATCAGAGCTGTAACAACTCACCTGCATAATTGAAGAGCTTTCCCTGTACCATGAGGGTTCTCTGTGTCGCTGAAAAGCCGTCCATCTCCAAGTCCATCACTCAAATCCTCTCCGGGGGCCAGTTCACCACAGTAGGTCGTGCAGCTACTCCACCCGACCGTATGCTGACAGCACCAGCGCGCGAGTGCGAACAAATACATCAAGAACTATGACTTTGACTACCCTCAAACCAACTCGACCTTCACCGTCACGGCCGTCTCTGGCCACATGCTTGAATACGAATTTGATGCCGCACACTCCAAATGGAAGTCTTGCGATCCATTCCAACTCTTCGAAGCTACTATAATGCCGGCTGTAAAGAAGGAATCCAAAACAATAGAACAGAACCTAAAGGCCGAGGCTAGACGCGCACAGCTGTTGATGATATGGACCGACTGCGACAGGGAAGGGGAGAACATTGGCAGTGAGGTGGCCAGCATATGCCGCAAAGCCAACAACCGCATACAAGTAAAGCGTGCTCGATTCAGTGCTATCATCCCCCAGTGTGTATCCTCTTTGTCAGTCTTCAAGTGCTGCTGAATTTGCTCCCTCGCAGACAAATCCACAATGCTGCTCAGCACCCAGTCAATCTAGATATGGCGCAATCCGAAGCGGTGGAGGCTCGCATCATTCTAGATCTCAGGCTTGGTGCAGCCTTCACTCGTTTGCAGACGTTGAACCTGCAGTCCCGATTCGACAAGCTTGCAGAGGAAATCATATCATATGGTGAGTCCGTTCTTCTCGTGTCCCATCACACGTTCGACAGCATTATGCGGCAGGGCCATGTCAGTTTCCCACTCTCGGATTTGTCGTCTTCAGATACAATCAGATGAAAGCTTTTGTCCCGGAGCCATTCTGGTACATTTTCATGTCCGTCTCGCGACAGTCTTCATCGAGTACCGATATGGACGAAACTATCTTCTCGTGGAGGAGAGGCCACCTTTTCGAGTTTGACATTGCTCTGAATGTTTACGAACGCGTACTCGAAGCGCCCGCGGCTCGTGTCACCAAGGTCACTACCAAAGATACCAAGAAATGGTCTGTCTCTCTCCACGAAAGGGCCACGCTATCCTGACCATACACTTAGGAAGCCACTTCCGCTCACAACTGTAGATCTGCAGAAGGCCGGGTCGAGACTGCTCAGGATATCACCTAAGCAAGTATTGGACGTGAGTCCTCGCACTTTATGACAACTCGTGCGCTCTGAACCTGCCTCCTTTTATTTACATAGATCGCGGAACGTTTGTATCAGCAGGGGTTTCTGTCATACCCTCGTACGGAAACAGATCAGTTCGATCCACAATTCGACTTCATGTCCCTCATTGAGAAGCAGACAGTTGACCCCGCATGGGGCGCATTTGCAACCTCGTACGTGCGGCCTTATGTATAGCCCGCCCTTTGCTGACGTTGTCCGCCTGAAACTGCAGGCTTCAAAACGGTGGGTTCGGTGCTCCGCGCAAGGGCAAGAAGAACGACAAGGCGCATCCACCGATCCACCCACTGCACACAACGCGAACCTTGCAGGCGATGAAAAGCGAGTGTACGAGTACATCACGCGGCGCTTCCTCGCATGTTGTTCCAAGGACGCGCTCGGGTGGGAGACGACCGTGGACGTTGGGTACGGTGGAGAGGCATTCTACGCGACCGGCCTCATCGTGCGCGAACGGAACTACCTCGATGTTTTCACATACGACAAATGGTCAGACAAGGAGCTCCCGCAGTTTGTGGAAGGCGAGCAGTTCGTCCCAGCTATCTGCGAGCTGCGCGAGGGGAAGACGTCGAAGCCCACGCTGCTGACCGAAGCAGATCTGGTCACCCTGATGGACAAGAACGGCATCGGTGCGCCCTTTCGCCCGTGTGTCTGCTGAATCAGGATTGAACGTGGGCAGGCACGGATGCGACCATCGCGCACACATCCAGACCATCATTGACCGCAAATACGTGATCGAACGCATGCAGGGTGCGACCAAATACCTCGTCCCGTCGACGTTGGGGATCGGACTCGTCGAGGGATACGATGCCATCGGGTTGGACAAGAGCATGTGCAAGCCGCAGCTCCGCCGCCAGGTGCGCCCTTGCCCTAGCTGAGCTGCGTGTGCTGATAGATTGTATGCGGTGTAGACTGAGCGGAGGATGGTCGAGATCTGTGAGGGCGTGCGGACCAAGCAAGACGTCCTCGCTGAGAGCGTCGACCAGTACAAGGAGGTGTTCATGCGGACCAGGATGGGCTTTGCGAATATTGTCACCGTGCGTGGTTCTACGTTGACATGTTGTCCCCAAGGATGCTGACTGTACGCAGTGCGTTGCTGCGCGTCTGCAAGGGAATGGGGCGGGTAATGCTGATGTCTTAGAAGGTGGCGACGAAGATGACGAGGACGGTGGCAACGGTGGTGGTGGAGGAGGCAGAGGCGGTGGTGGCGGTGGTGGCGGCGGCAACGGCAGAGGGAATGGTAGGGAGGACGAGGTAGGGGTGCCAGAGGCGCTGCGCGGGGAGGTCAGGCTGCCGCACGTCCGCCGAATTCTCGGGGAGGCCAAAACGGGCGCGGCGGGAGAGGAGGATCGGCCTCTGCCCCTTCTTCTGCTCGCGGTCCACCACCACCACCACCGCCTGCTCCTGCTCCTGCTCCTGCTCCAAGAAATGATCCTGACTCCGACTATTGTAAGTTGTTGCAACTTGAGTAAGGTTTACTTGTACTGATGGCTGATCTGCACAAGATTTCAGCGATGATGAACCTCCACCGCCTCCACCACCACCGAGACGCGTGGCGGCTCCGAAGAAAGCGTCTGCGCCACCCCCACCTCCCACACCCGCGGCACCCAACTGCGAATGTGGAGTGCTCGCGGGGGGGCGCACGGTAGTGAAGGAAAGCGCCAACCAGGGCCGGCGTTTCTGGACGTGCGACAACCGGATATGTAGCTTCTTCGCTTGGCAAGACGAACCCACAGACGGGGCGAGTGGTAGCCGCTCCGCGCCCCCATCGAAAGTCATCCCCGCAAAGAGGCCGCTTGGCGGTGGTGGCGGGCAGGAAAAGACGTGTCTCTGCAACAAGGCCGCGGTGATGCGGGTGACGAGCAAGGGTGCAAACGAAGGACGGAAATTCTGGACGTGCCCGGAGCCTATGGATTCCAAGTGCAGTTTCTTCGAGTGGGCTGACGAGGATGGCCCGAGCTTTGGTGGGCTCAGTCGTGCGGGCGGGAGTACCGCCGGTGGCGCAGGGTCTGCAAGTCAGGGTGGTTCGGGTTCGGGAAGATGCTTCAAGGCAAGGATCATCATTCGAGCTGCATGATTGTTACTGATGATATACTGGCCATACATTAGTGCGATGAAGAAGGCCATTGGGCGAACGGTACTTCCCAATCTCATTCTGCGGGAAATAGCCACTGACTGTTTCGTAGCTTGCCCAAACCAGGGGCTTGACGCCAAGCGCCCCAAGAGCTTTGGGGCATCGACTTCAGGCACGGGCGTATCTGGGGCGTGTTTCACGTGTGGCGAAGAAGGCCACTTCAGCAGTGGTATGTCCACAACACTGCAACATGTGTGCCGTGCTGATGGTTCGAACAGTATGCCCCAAGGGCGCTGGCGGCAGCAGCTCGAAGAGTCAAGGAGGTGGCAACGAATGTTTTAAATGTGGGCAGCAAGGGCACTACAGTAACGGTGAGTATACGACCCGCCTCATGATGCAATTCATCTCAAAGCATGCTAGCATGTCCAAACGGGGAGGGCACACGGAAGACGGCCAAGACGAGCACGTCATCTAACAGAGCCAAGAGAGGACGCGGCGGGGGCCGGCGCACGGCGTCGGGTGCTCGTGGAAAGAAGAAGGCAGCGTCGTACATCCATGCTGTGGACGATTTCTAAGGCTCTTGGTATACGTAGGACTTCATGGCGGTCATCATCGTGCATGATTGTAAGCTGTCGCGGTCAATGTGTTGTACTACTTACTGGAGCAATTGTAATATTGTAGCATTCGGCTTAATGAAACGCGACCCTTTTCTGATTGAATAGATTAGAAAAGAAACGACTGCTGGACGGTACGTGTGGAGAACTTGAATAAAAGTAAGGATCGAACTTAGCGCCGGAAGCACAATGTCACATGTGACACGGTGTGCGGGCGCGTGACGTGACGCGTATGCTGGGACGAGTTTTGACTGAGTCGGGTCGACGTCCTCCATTCCTCCACCTCCCCGTCTTGGACGTAGACGTTGCTGGTTTCTGCTGCTGCCACTGCTTCAGGGCGCCGTACAAATCGAGCTGCAAGTCCTGTTTCCTTTGCCAGATCTGCAGTGACTTGATCTCTCTTTTCTTGCGCCTCTATCGTTATTGCCATGCATTTGTACAATTTAACCCTCCAGCAGGCCACGGCCATCACGCATGCAATCGCAGGCAATTTTTCTGGGTCTAGGCAACAAGAAATAATTGTATCTCGAGGCACTCGCTTAGAGCTGCTCCGACCAGATGTTCAGAGCGGAAAGGTGTCTACGGTCATTGCGAGCGATGTCTTCGGTTCAATTCGGTCACTCGCAGCCTTCCGTTTGACTGGAGGGACGAAGGGTAAGCTTACGTCCCTTTTTTTCTCTCTCGAAGAGTACTGACCAGTTCCTGCAGACTACGCCATTGTTGGGTCGGATTCCGGCCGCATTGTCATTTTGGAATACGACCCTAAAACGAGTAGCTTCGTCAAAGTGCACCAGGAGACCTATGGGAAGTCGGGTGCACGCCGTATCGTACCCGGTCAGTACTTGGCCGCGGATCCGAAGGGTCGTAGTGTCATGATCTCTGCTATGGAGAAGACGAAGCTAGTGTACATTCTCAACCGGGATGCTGCTGCCAACTTGACTATATCCTCTCCCTTGGAAGCCCACAAGAATAACTCCATCATACATCATATCGTTGGGCTCGATGTTGGCTTCGACAATCCCATGTTCGCGGCTTTGGAGGTGGATTATTCTGAGTCGGACCAGGACCCAACGGGAGAGGCTTTCAACAATGCTGAAAAGGTTTGTCATCGGTAGCTTCACAGCCTCTTGCAGTCTAATGTGTCTTTAGATGTTGACGTACTATGAACTCGATCTTGGCCTCAATCATGTCGTCCGAAAATGGAGCGAGCCCACCGATCCTAGGGCTAACATGCTCGTTCAGGTTCCAGGCGGGCAACTGGCTTCTTCGGAACGCTATGATGGGCCTTCTGGTGTGTTGGTTTGCTGCGAGGACCATATAATTTATCGACACCTGGATGCACCTCAGCATCGTGTTCCGATCCCCCGGAGACGACACCCACTGTCTGATCCAAACCGTGGCTTGATTATCACCGCCGCAGTGATGCATAAAATGAAGGTCGGAAATTCTCTGCTATCGATGCTGTTCCAAAGCCTGACTTTCATTGGCATGCAGGGCGCGTTCTTCTTCCTGTTGCAGAGTGAGGAGGGCGACCTTTACAAAGTCACCATCGAGCACGACGAGCAAGATGTCAAAGCGCTGAAGATCAAGTATTTTGACACCGTCCCTGTTGCATCTGGCCTGTGCATTTTGAAGTCTGGCTTCCTCTTCGTTGCGTCGGAATTCGGTAACCAGTTGCGTTCTGTGTCAGATGTTTTCTCTGATTGCCCTATTGAAACTGTATCCTCCACAGCTACCTATATCAATTCCAAAAGCTCGGTGACGACGACAACGAGCCGGAGGTCTCCTCGACGTCCTACCGTGGTTACGGCATGGCGGAGCCTTCCATAGCGCTCCCATATGCCTACTTCAAGCCGCATGCACTGGACAATCTGACGCTGGTCGACGAGATGGAGTCTCTTTGCCCTATTCTGGACTCTAAAGTCATGAACCTCCTGCCCAACTCGGACACCCCGCAAATATTCGCTGCATGCGGTCGGGGGGCGCGGAGTACGTTTAGAACGCTGAGGCATGGTTTAGACGTAGAGGAAGTTGTCAGTTCCGACCTGCCCGGTATCCCGAACGCGGTGTGGACGACGAAGCTCAAAGAGGACGGTATGTAGTACTCCCGTCTGTGCATGGAGGCCATTCTCATTTATCGGATGTCTCTTTCGTCCAGATCCTTACGACTCGTACATCATTCTATCTTTCGTCAACGGCACGCTAGTCCTCTGCATCGGCGAGACTATTGAGGAAGTACAGGATACAGGCTTTTTGTCCTCTGCGCCGACGCTCGCTGTGCAGCAGATCGGGGCAGATGCGCTGCTGCAGGTGCACCCGCACGGCATCCGACATGTCCTCTCCGATCGGCGAGTCAATGAGTGGCGCGTCCCGGCGGGGAAGACTATCGTCAGCGCGACGACTAACAAACGCCAGGTTGTAGTTGCATTGAGCTCTGCAGAGCTTGTTTACTTCGAGTTGGACCTGGATGGACAGTTGAACGAATATCAGGACCGGAAGGCCATGGGCAGTACCGTCCTGGCTTTGAGTATTGCGGAGGTGCCAGAAGGACGCCAGCGAACTCCATACCTGGCAAGTCTCACTCCCATATCAGCCCCACGCTACCATTGACCGAGGTTCACACAGGCAGTAGGGTGTGAGGACCAGACCGTCCGCATTGTATCACTCGATCCAGAGAGCACGCTCGAGACGATCAGCTTGCAAGCGCTGACGGCGCCGCCATCCGCAATCTGTATTGCGGACATGCTCGACGCGGGCATCAATAAGACACAGCCGACGACATTTGTCAACATCGGGTTGCAAAATGGTGTCTTGCTCCGTACCGTGCTTGACCCGGTGAATGGACAACTCACTGATACACGCACGAGGTGTGTCATTTATGCTACTGTTGCGTGGAGCATGTATCTGACGGCTGTTACTCGTGAACAGGTTCCTGGGTACCCGCCCTATCCGCCTCATTCGAGTGCTTGTGCAGCGCAACCCCGGGATCCTGGCGCTATCATCACGATCGTGGTTAAATTACACGTTCCAGAACCTCATGCACTTCACACCTCTCATATTCGAGAACCTCGACTATGCATGGAGCTTCTCTGCTGAGCTTTGTCCAGAGGGGTTGATCGGAATATCCGGCAGCGTGCTCAGGTGAGTTCTGTCTCTTTGTTTGGCCAGGTTCCGCCGAGATGAGTTAAAGGGATCGTATCGCACCCCACGGTGCATGTCGAGATTTTATATAATTACCAATTGTTCCTACTGAGCTTCGCTTCCCTTAACGTCATCATGTGCGCCAAAATGCTAACCTTCGCGATTTTTCAGGATCTTCCAGATCCCGAAACTCGGGACGAAGCTGAAGCAAGATGCCATCCCTCTGTCATACACCCCACGGAAGTTCATTTCTCACCCGCATAATGGGCTCTTCTATCTCATCGAGGGAGATCACCGAGTCATGGGTGAGGATGCTGCAGCGAAGGCACTGGAGAAGATCGTGAGTCACCGTGTGTGCATGATACATAATATTTGTGCTCATCGCAGATTCTTACAGCGGCAACAAGGGGGTAAGCTTGATGAGGAGGAATTAGCCCTGCCTGCTGAGCTGTTTGGACGGCCAAAAGCCGCGGCGGGGACTTGGGCGTCGTGTATTCGCATTATCAATCCGATAGATGTCAGTCGTTTCCGAACCCTTACATCTCCGCCGGTCCTCACGACTTGTTACAGGCGAAAACAGTCAGTGTCATTCCTCTGGACAATAACGAATCGGCGTTCTCCATCGCGGTGGTGCCCTTCTCGGCGAAGGGTGGCGAGTTGCATCTCGTTGTGGGGACCGCACAGGACACCTTCCTTGCACCTCGTTCATGCACGAGTGGATTCCTACGCACATATCGGTTTACCGACGATGGCCAAGGTCTGGAGCTGTTGCACAAGGTGTGTCGCAATGGGAATGTGTTGCTATACTTCCACTCATAGCCGTGTAGACCGAGACAAATGATGTGCCGATGGCGGTGCTGGGTTTCCAAGGGAGGCTTGTTGCGGGCGTGGGCAAAGCGTTGAGACTTTACGACATGGGCAAGAAAAAGCTACTGAGGAAGGTCGAGAACAAGGTACGCCTATCACTGGACAATTATTCGTATTACATGTGCTTAATCTACGTTTCTCTAGACCTTTGCTTCTGCGATTGTCTCGTTGCAAACGCAAGGCTCTCGCATTCTTGTCGGTGACATGCAAGAGTCTGTGTCCTTTGCTGTCTACAAGGCACCAGAAAACAGACTACTGGTGTTCGCGGACGACACACAAGCTCGCTGGACGACCGCGTTCACGATGGTCGATTATAACACTGTCGTCGCCGGCGACCGCTTCGGCAACGTCTTCGTCAACCGCCTTGACCCGAAGATTTCAGAACAGGTCGATGACGATCCGACCGGCGCGGGAATCCTGCATGAGAAGGGCGTACTCGCGGGCGCTCCACACAAGACGAAGATGCTTGCGCATTTCCATGTCGGCGACCTCGTGACGTCGATCCACAAGGTCTCACTCGTTGCGGGTGGGCGGGAGGTGCTGCTGTACACCGGGCTGCATGGGACGATTGGTATCCTGATTCCCTTCGTGAGCAAGGAGGACGTGGATTTCATCTCGACGCTCGAGCAGCACATGCGCACAGAGCAAGGCAGCCTCGTTGGCCGCGACCACCTGTCGTGGCGTGGCTACTACGTGCCCGTCAAGGCAGTGGTGGATGGTGATCTCTGTGAGACGTTCGCAAGACTTCCGGCGAACAAGCAGAGCGCCATCGCGGGTGAGCTGGACCGGACGGTGGGCGAGGTGCTGAAGAAGCTGGAGCAGTTGCGGGTGACGACGAGTGGGTTCTGAACGATTCGGACTGGCCTGCGTTCCCTTCTGAAAATGTATTATATTGTCGCATATGTACTAGAGTTGATACATTGTCGCATATGCTCTCTATGCAAATGGTTCCAGGCTTGGCTACAGTTGGCTACATACCGTCGCGATCGGAGCACGGGTGTGTACAACGTCGGATAGAAACTTGCTCACCTTGCACCCACGTATATATAGACGAACGTGGTTTTCATTTAGCCGTTCTGAAGCCTGGACGTCTGGATTTACACCGTCGTCATGGTCATGCATTATTGCTTCTT
The DNA here is from genome assembly GCA_022376435.1 of Amylocystis lapponica. Taxonomy (NCBI): domain Eukaryota; kingdom Fungi; phylum Basidiomycota; class Agaricomycetes; order Polyporales; family Postiaceae; genus Amylocystis; species Amylocystis lapponica. The sequence goes on from JABYQE010000020.1 coordinate 130,805, forward strand.
GCGTTCCAGCAACCACTCCTCACACGGTGACACAGTGCTATGTCGGACTACCAGCTCTCCATTGCACCCCTGAAGATCACAGGTGTGTGCATTTACTGAGCAGTACTGACGCGACTGACAAGTCCGCAGACATTCCCTCGGAGGAATCCATTGTCGCGCTGGGCAATGCGCTCCTGGACTCGACGACGTCCTGGAAGCAGGGAAAGTCATTCCAGAAGAACACCGTGAAGACACTCTCGCGGCACAAGGGCCCCGAGGATGGCGCGCCGTGGCACTGCCGCGTGAGCGAGCACACCGCGCAGGACGCGACATTTGACGAGTTCTGGAGCAAGCTCGGTGTGGACAAGGCAGAAAACGAGAAGCAGTGTGTCCTTTCCTTGCGCGGCGGTGCGCGCGTGCGAGGGCTCACTGGCAGCGCGCGCACAGATACATCCCGAACATCAAGAAGGTGACGCTCGTCAAGCAGCTCTCGCCGACGCAGTCCGTGTGGACGCTCTACTACACGTTCCCGCCGCCCGTCTCCCCACGCGTGTTCACGGTGGTGCAGACGACGCACCTCGACGAGACCACGCCGCGATCCGGGTGCGTGCCTAAGGCTCGTCTTTGACGCACAACCTGTCCAGAGGGCTCACTTGGGCTCACAGGATAATCGTGTCGATTCCCGTAGACCTGACCGGGGACGACCTTGCGAAGCTGGAGGAAAAGGGCGTCAAGGGCCGCTACGTGAGCGTCGAGCGTCTCAAGGAGCTCGAGGGCGGCAAGGTCGAGTGGCGGATGGCGACCTCCAGCACGCCTGGCGGGAAGATCCCAACGTTCCTGGCCGAGTCGTCGATGGACAGTACGATCTCGCAGGTGTGTGCATTCGGCGCTGGTATTGTGTGTGGGTTGCTGATGGATGTATCATATAATTACAGGACGTGACACACTTCTTGCATTGGTTCCATGGCGTCCGCGCGAAGGAGGAACCTGCACCAGCTGCTGCGTGAGCGCTTGAGCGCTGCTCTTGTTTGCCTCAGGGACCGCCCGCAGAGCGGACGGACGCGGTGATTGAATGGAAGAATTGTGGACCTTCGCCGATGCTGTTGTACAAATACCCAGGTCCTTATATGCGGTGGGGTTGTTCTAGATTGCATAAGACTATAGGGCTGTGTGGTACAATGTTTGCAATATCATGATAGTACATTATCGTATGAGAGGGGGTCAGAATTATATGCAGGAATAGCAACAACGGGGACTACTACGTATACACGGGTATGTGGTCATGAGGATAAATACGATGCAGATGTATTGTTGCCGAACATGAGAACGTGAAAGCAATAACATACGACCAAGGTCCAGAGTCCATAGCGTCCAGACGCACCACACCTGGCATTACGCCTCCATCTGCACATCGGCGTCCACCGCCATCATGTCATCCTTGACCAGCCGCCGCCGCCCGTCGTCGCACCGCCGCAGGTACACCGTGCAGCGCTCGCCGAACACGTCCAGGCCGTCCAGGAAATCACGCGGGAGCTGGTCCTTGCGTTGCACCCATGGCTTGACGTCGACGAGGCTACAGCGGTCGAGGCATACAAGGACCATGCCGAAGCTATACGCGTCCGCGAGGCGCGCATCCTGGCATTCGCCGCGCAAGATCTCGGGAGCGGAGAAAGGGCGCGTGCCGGGGTGGATTTGCTCGACCTTCTGTGAGGGTGGCAGGGGCGTCTGCGGACGCGGGGACTGCGGCACTTTGGGGACAAAGCGCGAGTTTTCGCGCGGCGGAATGGGGAGCGGTGCGGGGGGTGGCTGTGCGAGGTCCTCGAACGGGGACGCGTAGGCGGAGTCCGCGGCGACGGAGCGACCGAAGTCGAGGAGCTTGATGGTGTCGGAGGAGTGGGTTACCTCGATGTTGAGTAGGGAGAGGTCGCCGTGGCTGAGGCCGAAGGAGTGCAAGTGCGTGAGGCCGTCGAGGAGCTGGTTGTGGAAGTCAACTTTTTTGCTGCGCGTGAGCGTGGGGCGCTCGCGGATGACGTCCCAGAGAGTGCGGCCGTCGATGTACTCGAGCACCATGCCGACGTTCTCGAGGCAGCCGAGGAAGGCGGTGATGTTGCGGTGGCGCGTTACGGTCGTGTACACGCGGAGCTCGGCGAGGAACTGTGTGATCACGTCGGGCGCGTTGCTCTGCATCTCGCCATTGATCTCGAGCTGCACAACATTGGGCTTTTTGACGATGCATTTGAAGAGCTCCGAGGCAGATCCTGCAGCGCAAGGTGCAAGGTTTTGGGTGGGGTTTGGCGGCGCGGAGTAGGATGTTGGAGTAGGGAAGGAGAATATTGAGACAGGGTTATTTGGCGGAGAGTATATGGGATTTGTCGGTGTCGGCGGATGATGGTTTGACTCGAATGGGCGACTAGTTGTACGATGCGGCGTAAATGGCGTGCGGGGTTCGTTAACTGCTGTCTCCTCAGAGGAGAAAAAATTGGGTGTATTTGCTCTCTCTTCCTCATCATCGAGCTCCACTGCAAAGAACGTAGTGAACCGTCTTGGCGAAGGCCGCGGGCTGAGCAGGACGTACCCATCCACCAGTTTTTCTTGGACGTTAGAGTGACACGCTTGATATGCATTGCGCCAGACATTGCGGTCAAGAGTGCTCACGCCCTTGATATCGAGCAGTGAAGTCGCAATATCAACCGCCGTAAGAGCCCACAAGCCAGGAATCGAGGACCATGAACGTGCTTCAGCCGTATTGAGTTACTGTAAATGGCAATTCCCGACCTTCCACGTGACTAAAAAGCTGTCGCCTCGTGTCGCGGTCGACCGCCGGTCCTTTGTTCTCGCCCCCACAAGCTCTACATCATGGTCCCAGACAGAGTGCGCGAGGAATTACTGAATTACATTGCTTCAGCCAATGCTTCGGATCTGGCGTATCTGAGGCGGTGCGTTCATGACATTGAGACGTCGAATTTGCCAAAAACACTCGCGCATGACAACCTGGCTGGACGTGGTACATTCACTGGTCCGGTGAGTCGACAAGCATTCTGCGTAGTATGGTGTTCAACGAGGAGACAGAATGTGCCACGACCAAGTCTAGGATCCGGTGCGCAATCGAATAGTGCAGACATCGAGGTGCATGACCATAGCTTTGAACATCGTGAGGTTGGTTGTGCATACCCACCCATCTACCTCATTATCAACTGCGCTGCTTGCAGCAGTTTCTAGTGGGATCTTCGGGCCCCCGTCAGACAATCAGCCAGAGATCGAGGGTCCAGAATCTCCCCCGCGAGAGCTCCTTGCATTGAAGAAGCGGACCTCTCTCCTGCCTGAAGACATCAACGACGCAGAGCGACTCGTCACGGAAAAGAATGATATACAACCGCCCCTCAAGAAGGTGAAAATGCGCATGGAAGTCCTGCTTTCTGCACCACGACATACGACGATGACCACTAGTTCAATCAAGGATGAGAATTCCAATGTACAATTAGACCATATACCCATCCGGAGCTTTGAGCCAGCAAAGAAAGAGGAGGTCCGTCGTCAAATTCTACCTTCATCAGTTACTCAGTTTGCCAGTCTTCTTGCACATAGGAAACGATTAAGCACATGGAGCCGGATATTGACATGAGTATGGAAGATGAAGAATTTCCTCGCGGGGACATCGCAGACGAGAACGTTGCGGTTGATGATGAGACAGATGAGGATATCCCAGAAGAGGATGTTTTCCGCCGCCGGCTCACTCCCATCGGTCTTGACTCTTTCCCCATTACACTCGATCCCACACTTCGCTCCGTCGGTGTTGAACGTGCCTTTGTGTCGTCACGATACGGCGGCAGCGCCCAGGGTCTCTATCCTACGGTGAAACCGTGACACCCAAAGGGCTATAAACATTTTCTCTTCCCTACGCTGGCAATGAACCCGTACCTGCCACGCACACCTGGGGCGCCCGGCCTCTTGTGCAGGATTACGCGTGCCACTGGGGCCGAAAGATGGGCCGCCGCGCACAAAATGCTTGTGCGCTCGAGTGCGAAGAACTATTTGTACATGGGGGAGTACGAGCTGTCGCTCTGCGATGAGCCACTCACTGTGGAAGAGTACGGCGCGATGGACAGCAGGGTGCGCAACCGTTCTTTTCCACACCTGACAGCCTCCCTGAATCTGGGCGGCAGATCGGAAATTCATTCTCGAAATTGCTTTTTAAACGTGAGGAGGACAAGGACATCCGTGCCTACCTGAGCTTGAAGCGCAGCCTCAAACGCGAGCCACGCAGAGAAGAGGTTGAGGCCGAACTAGCCAGCGGCAGACCAGCCCGGATGCGATCCGTTCTGCACTCAGGAAGGGTATTTTGGTGAGTGCTCCGTTCGCATATACCTGGACAATGTTGAGGAGCTTCATTGACGTTTATATGTCTGCGCAGATAATTGCGCTGTGGCGCTTGAAGTGCATCGGGTACGACGAGGAGTTCCAGCGCGAGTTGGCGGCAAATTCTCCTGAGACGAGTCAGAATGGGAAGTCGAAAATATCCAAAACGTTGTAACACAGGATAGTTGCCTTTCCGTATGCTTGCGCAGACGTACGTGTATGACGGACGGCGCAGACATGAATATAGGTATGTTTCAGCCATAAAGCTGTCGTGTGCCACCCGAGAAGGACAAAGGTTAGATCTTCCAGCGCGATCGCTGACAATGGCAGCTTTGCTTGGTCCCGCTGGAACGGTCGGTGCGTGCATACTTGAAGACATGCCTCGTGTCGTTACCTTTGTCGCCTAGTGCTTCAGCGCAGCCATTTCAACGCGAATGTACTGTCTTTGTTTCAAATCAGACCCATTCTTTGCCAACCAAATCAGCTTGCGCGGCCCTTCAAACCACGTACAATGCATGGACCGGAGCCACTCGTGTCAGAAGGTCCAAGTGTCCTTTGCTTTCATCGCTTGGCCGCTCCCTGATGAATAAATAGACGAGGAGTTTGCGGTGTTCCTTCCCCAGTTTCTTCCCGTCGAAGCCTCCAACTCTCACTGAATACAAACTTCACCGAAACATGATATTGATCCCCCTTCGGATTATACTCCGAGGTAACGACTATGTCTTCCAAACACGTACTTAGTGCGTACTCCTTTCGTGGTCTTTCCTCAGTGCCGTACTCACGTCTTGTATCTAGTCCATTGTCTAGGTGCTTGTAGCCATCGAACTCGTCGCATCTAGTCAAGTCCATGGTACATCGTAGTATGTTCCGAGTCAATCACTGATGTTGTTGCTCTTGGAGCTGACATGCAACTTGACAGCTCCCACCATGTCCGTCCTACACCTAGTAGGAGTCGCCGTGCACACGAGCAAGAGTGCCAGCGGATGGTGCGTAGCGCCGCACTAGAGTCCATGCGGTGCTCGTTAGACGCGGATTCCGGGCTTCGTCATCGACTAGGAGGAGCTACGACACGGGCGTCGAGGCGACGGGCCACGGATGGATTCCAAGGCCCTACGCATGACCTCGAATGCACCGAGACGGCCGTCTGTGTTCCCGAAGCCATGGACTACAAACCCCTGAAGCTCACTCGCGCGACGGAGCTCCGTATCGCAGGACAAGCGAACATGGACCCGCACGGGCAACAGCGGATGAATAGCGATACTCCGGTGGCAGCGACAACTCCGCGTCCAACGACGGGCGCGATTATGTTGTTGCCGCCCTTGGCCGACTACGCCACCCGTTTGGCCAATCGTTCAGCCACTGGTTTGCGAGCTCTATCGCAGGCTCAGTGACTGCGAACCGGTGTGCTACAAGTACACATGTGTGTGCCAGTGAAGAGTGTCCAGATCTGGTTCCACACCCACCTGCCTGCCTCGCAAGATACCTTTGGGAAGCCTGTGACATTGTGATGGAGGACGACAAATTGGTCCAATGACTATGATCGAGGTGAGTGCACTGTCATCATCATCGTGGTTAACAGCTAACATCCGGGTTTCTGTTAAGGGCCTGCTCAGCTGCAGAGTCAACTCCTGACGGAAAGCACATTAATCGCTTTCTCATAAAGAGCTGCTGTACAGTCCTTCCCTCGCCCATCACGGTGCCTCCCATACACGGTACCGGATCTCATGTTGTATTCTATATATTATTGCCTAATCATGCCAGCATTATTCATTGGGCTGGGTGTGCACTGTGTTCGATCGTAATGATCCATACGAAAAAAAACGAAGGGACTCCACTCCGCATCAGTGTTTCTTTCACAGTCGGACTTGATTCTGGATTGACATGTGACACAGCATGCCCGCAAATTGAAGTTGTGATGATGACACCGAGGAACCATGCTCCTAATTTACAGTTGCGACCGATATCGTACAAATAGTAGAACATACGTATGAAACTAGAGGCCTAAGCCGCAACGTCGGCACTCAGAGCACGCTGCGCTGCCACGCCGCCGGGCACCCGTCCGCAACCGCGAGGTAGCCCATCAAGTCGCTCGTCAGGAACTCGCTCGGCCACTCCTTGCGCACCTGCGCCTTGAGGTACTTGACAACGATGTCCAGGTTCTGCTCCGTCGCCATCGGGCCGCGCACCGTTGGCGCGACCGCATCAGTGACTGCATCGATGTACGCGGCCGTGATCGTCTCGCCCGTGTCCGCGACGCGCGCGCCATGCTTCACCCACTGCCAGAGCTGCACGCGCGTGATCTCCGCCGTCGCTGCGTCCTCCATGAGCCAGTTGAGCGGGATGCACCCGGCACCGCCGAGCCACGCGGCGCTGTACGCGAGTGCGGTCGCGACGTTGGCGCGTACGCCCTCTGCGGTGACCTTGCCGCCCGGGATAGTGTTGTTCACCAGGTCTGCAGCGGTGACCTTGACGTCCTCGCGGCGAATGTGGTACTTCAAAACCATCAGCGCTGTGGTGTGCAGCTGAGAATGGGACTGACCTGGTGCGGGCCGAGCATGTGCTCGTTGAAGATGTCCATCGCAATCTTGTTGATGAGCGGATGCGCAATCCAGGTGCCGTCGTGGCCGTTGGTGACTTCGCGCAGCTTGTCCTCTTTGACCTTGTTCATGGCAATCTCGTTCGCCTTGGGGTCGTTCTTGATCGGGATCTGCGCGGACATGCCGCCCATGGCCGCCACCTTGCGTCTGGAAGCAGATGATCAGCACTGCGTGCAATCTCCGCGCGCAGGAATACCCACTTATGGCACGTCTGGATAAGCAGGCGGACATAAGCGTCCATGAAAGGGGATTGCATGGTGACATCCTTGCGGTCCGGGAGGACCGCGCTCTTGTCAGCTCTCCGCTTCTTGATGAAGCTGAAGATGTAGTCCCACCTGTGGAAGCAGAGTAGTTCTTAGCTCAATTCAACGAAGCGCGATGAGAATAATCCACACACCGGCCGCAATTGAGTCCAGACGAATGCGTGCGCAGCTCGAAGAGGATCTCCTCCATCTGGAATGCAGCTGGGAGCGTCTCGATCAGCACAGTTCCCCGGATGGTTCCCTGGGCCATGCCAATGTAGGACTGTGAGAAGACGAAGACGTCATTCCAGAGGCGCGCCTCGAGGTAGTGCTCCATTTTGGGCAGGTAGAAGTATGGGCCATAGCCGCGCGCGACGAGCTCCTTCGCATTGTGGAAGAAGTAGAGGCCGAAATCGAAGAGTGAACCAGACAACGGGACATTATCGACGGTAACTCGGGGCTCGTCGAGATGCCAGCCACGTGGTCTATATGGTGATGGTGAGAACGAGTGCGGCAAATGGCAATCGTGTGCATACCGAACGATGAGGACAGCAGGTTTCTCACTAAGCTTGTAAGATTTGCCTCCTGACTCGAAGTCGATCTGCCGCCTGATGGCGTCCCTGAGGTTCACCTGACCGGTGACCATGTTCGCGAAAGTTGGAGCACTCGCGTCTGATGACAGAGGTCAGTCACAGCCACCGAGGCTTGTGAGCATGCTCACCCTCAAAATCAGCCATGAACGTTTTTGAGCCGCTGTTCAACGCGTTGATGACCATCTTCCTGTCTGTGGGACCGGTGATCTCGACTCTCCTGTCCTCCAAGCCAGGGGCCGGTGGTGCGCATATCCAGGAGGGGTCTGCGCGTACGGCGGTGGTCTCTGTTGGGAAGTCGAGGGGGACTCCAGAGTCAAGGCGAAGTTGTGCGGCGTCGCGTGCAGTCAGGAGGCTCTGGCGGGTAGCGTCGAACGTCCTGTGCAGCGCGGCGAGAAACTTGAGGGCATCCTCTGTAAGGATTTCTGCCTGGGCTTGTTGGGCCTGTTTGGAGTGAATCTGAACGCCAGAAACCATGGTCAGCTGAAGGATGAGGGCGGGGAATAGGGAGTACTCACCTGGGCCCGAGTTTAAGTAGTTTTGCGGCTCTCCGCGACACCGTACTGCACGACTGAACGTCATCTACCATTCACGTGCTTCCAGGGGGTCCGGACCCCGCAACCACCCTCTGCCGTCCCTCCGTCTCCGTTCCGGCCTCCTCTCCGTCCGTCTGCATCGGCACGCGCCAAGATAATCGCTGCAATGCTCCTTCGGCCGTAAGCTCCGACGCACCACCGCGTCCTGCCATTGGTCCACGACGTCCGGAGCCGGCGCTCCCCGCGGAACGCCGGAGAGACTGCAGATCTTATCTAATCGCCAAGCTTCACTTCCGCTCTCGGTACTCACATCGCCGTGCTCTTCTCTCCTGCGGAGCACCTTCCGCACGCAGAATCGTCTGGAACCAGCCCAGTGCACTCGCAGCCTCGCTCGACCAGCCGCGCTCTCATCACCGTCAGCTTCCAGAAAGCTGCTCATTATCATGTGCACTGGCAGCTCGCGCCGGACTATAATACATCCATGTCATGAACCCTTGCTGTCGGCAGGTGCAGCTCTCTGTTCCGACGGGGCGTCCGCTGAAGCGCGGGTGGCATGAGTTCATCGGTCTACAGCACATACGGATGCCGACGGACTTACCCGCAGCAGCAAGGTCCTTCACCACGCGCTCCCCGACCTTGATCACCCGCCGGCATGCCATCTGCCACACCCCACAGCTCACCGAGCCCGCCGGCGCGAACGGCAGCGCCAGCCACCACGTCACGGGCCCGAACCACCCCGGCGGGAGGTAGAACACCGCCGACTTGCGGTACCACCACCCGACGACGAACTGCAGTCCTGCGGTCAGGACCCACACCGCCGAGTTGAACTGGAGCGAGAACGACGTCCGGGCGGACGCCAGGTCGCTATCTGCAACGATGACGCAGCGACGTGAGCACGGCAGCGATCGGTCTAAGATGAACGGGAACTGGCGTGCGCGGAGGCCCCATGACATGGCAGATCGCAGAGCCAGGTCGTCCCGCGGACGGAATCGAGCACTCACTTAGCTTCTCGAGGTCCGCCAAGCCCTTGTCCACACTCCTCCGCAGCTTCGCCCACTTTGCGAACTGGTCCTGCGCACTCGTCTGCAGGAGCTCCTTCTTCCCCAACAGCACCTCCGACTTGAGCGTGCGCTGCCGCGCCAACGCAGCCCGGTAGAATATTCGTAGATACATCGCGTATACCTGTCACCATTACAGAGTTTATCAGCACGGTCGCTGCGCGCACAGTGCCACCGAAACACTCACGAATTCGAGCAGGACGGACTTTCCGATCCATGAAATCAGCTCCGTCACGAAGACGAGCATAAAAATCGTCGCTATCAAAGACATGGCCCTGGCGATACAGGCGTGTAGTGTTGCGAATACAATGCCGGCACAAGCGGACGGAGGAATGGGAAGTGAGGGACCAGTGACTCGCTTAGCGTACCACGAAATGCAGCGTCACGTCCACGTCGAGGCCAAAACACGTGGTGGTAGGGCGTATTTGCGCATGTTAAGATCCGAGGCTATTGGCCTCTGCCTCGATACTTACTCTGAGCGCTCGAGAAACTAGATCAATGCCTACCGCGTCCAAAGCTAGAAGTCACCAGAACCAATCATATACAGTTTATAACCACGTTCTAGTGCATGCCACCTTCCTGCCCGGGACCGTTTCTCCCAACGCCAATATTGTATCATAGACATATCTCCATTTCCTCTCATACAACACAACCTCCGGGAAGTGAAGAATGGCAAGATCCGGAAATGCCGCAATGATGCAGTTCGCAACGCGCTCCAGGTCGCCCGGCGCGACCTCTAATATACTGTTGTCGGCCCCCAAGCACCGTAGTGCGCGCGATGCGACGTGTGGATTCGCCGCTAGCGTGTCCAGCTGCGCCTGATCGAGCACGAACGGCATCGTGAGGTCGCGCAGCGCGGGCATGCGGTGCGCAAGGTCGAGCAACGCCGACAGCGCGGGCCGGCCGCACGCAAAAGTGCGTATATCCTGAGGCTCCTGCAACCTAGGTAAATCCGCGCCGCTCTGGATGCGGAGCGCTTCGAGGCACGAGTATGACGAGGCGAGCGTGTGCATGTCTTCATCAGCAATGGTCAGTGAAATGTACGGGGTCCCGATCTCCAGACGGGTAAGCGCTCCGAGTGTGAGTGCAGGATGGAGAAACTTCAGAAGCGCTACGTTGGGTAGGCTGCCGGGGCCAATGCCCTTGAGTTTGAGGTCGAGCTTGAGAGTGCACAGTGATATGGACCAGCGGGACGCGACTATCGTAAGGAGGTCGGCGTACTCTGACACAAAACGTGCAGATTGCGTAGTAGCAATGTGGAGTGAATCGATAGTTGTAGAAGATATAGCTGAGACGATAGGCTGGATGCATGGCAGTTCTCCGAATATGGTGAGCGTACGGAGGGCATGAAACCCGTTGCGATAATAGTATGAGCCGCCGTTGCAGTTGTTGTTTTTGATGTCAAGGACCAGATGTACGAGGGTCGGCACTGTAGAAAGGGCCTGAAATACATGCCAGATTACGAGGAGCGAGCAATCAAGCAACTCGACTTTGCGAAGACGCTGGAGAGCTGCGAAAGCAAAGGGCTTGGGTGGAGCGTACAAACTTGTCATCGAGACGTCCTGAAGAGAAGGGCATCCTTGGAAGATACTCTGGAGGAGCATCTCAAGGGCAATGGGTCTTTCGCAACCGCCCGACACCAGATAAAAATCGAGATGGAGTGAACGGAGAGATGGAGATAGCAGGGTAGTGATGCTAGTGTCGTCGGCCGAGTCCTGTTCCCAGTGCAGGGATGTCAAGCAAGGCATCAAACACTCCACATTGAGACCACGAGCAACGAAGGGGTAGACATAATTTATATTGTTTACTTCCATTGAAGCTGGGCAATATTTTATGGACCGTATTCGCCGGGCATATCGTTGAAATCGGGCAAGATCGTATTGAGGTATGTCTCCGTCGGTCGCCTGCAGCAAAGTTGCGTTCAATATCTACAAAAATCTTGATCTGTAGACAGCCACTCACATTATCACCATCATGTTGAATATTCCGCAGACACATAAATAGCATGTAAAGAGGCCGGGGGATGGGCAGGTGTCTCCATAGAACACTGAGCGCAGGATCAGAGAACGCTTTGCAAACGCGCACTGCCTGTGCTAGAGTGTGCCGATTCAATTGTCGACGGTCAAAAGGCTGGGATGAATCGGATGGTACATGTTGGAACACTTGAGAGAGAATGTCAAAGCTTTCCAACGCTCGGTGCATTCTGATGAGTGGCAGTATGCGGTCGCGGGTGTCTTTCAGAACGGATCGGAGTGGCACCAGTGAGCGCCGTTGTCACGCATGGTCATATCACGTGGGCGTGTTACAGTCACAGATTTCGACAGCGGCATCGCTGTTAGTCACTGCACGCTCTGCGACACAGTTGATCAGTACAAACCGTCGCCCTCATCACGAAAATATGAAGCCGAGAAGATTTATAGTGCATAAGCCCGTGCTCGGCAAGGCACGGCAGCCCCATCATCAAACGTGGCCCGCAGGGTATGGTCGTCATAACTGGTTGTCGTATGCCTTTCGTGTATGTATAATTTTGACGTTGATATTCCTACATGATGTTGAGCATCAGCTGTCCACCCCAAACGACCCACCACTCCATTCGCACTGCCTCCTATGTTTTGTGTGGAGGGCGAGCCCGACAAATGCCTTCCTGCATAGGTCGCAACACCACCCATGTGGCTCTCTTCAGAGCCACAGACCTGTGTTATTGCGTGGAGGGGACGTGGACCGTCTTGACCAGTGGCTGTCCTTCGTAAGGCTCTGCTCCAGCAGGAACATCCTCCCTCCTAGCATTAGTAGCCTCGGCACCCTGGGTCTCTGGGGAAGGAAGAAATGTGCCGATGACAGGCGAATGAGGGCCCGAGGAAGGTCCGGTATCCTCGCCGTCGCTTTCCACAGATGTAGTGAAGACGGCCGGATTGGGGTGCCTTTCCGTGGGAAATCGGACAGCCCTCTGGGTACGTCGTCCACTTATGGATTCCGTGGATTTTGTTGTACTAAATCGCGAGTGCAAGGACGCACGGTCGACCGACTGCACACCCTGGTGTCGTCAGTACGCGTGGAAATTTTTGTGGTTTGACACGCACCTGCGTGCCGGGACCAATGGAGGGTAAGATGCTCTGGAGCGAGCGTCTCGGGGAGCCGATCACGCTAACCTGTTCGAGCATCGGGGAATCGGCGGTCGTACTTTCGTTGAGGGTCGTGACCTGGGACGCGATGGCCCGGGAGCCCTCGGAATTTTGGATGGCGACGGTATCATCTTCGTCGCCTTGTGCTCTCTGCAAGTCTTGGGGTGGAATAGTCGCAGCAACCGTAACTTCATGACCCGGTGCGCGGCGTGCCCATAGCAGCCAGTCATGACCGGTCGCAGTGGGCGACGTCCAAGTTCGCGAGAGTGATACGGTGCGAGAGTGCACCTGCCTGCTGAAGGAGAAGAACGGGATCGAGAGACCATCTGTAGATATCGCTTAGCGCACTCGGTCAGAGATTGTAATGGAATTAGCTGCTTGCGGATGATGATGGAACCCAGCACGATGAACGAGACAATGGGTTGTAGAGTAGCAGCGAGCAGCTCCACTTGGTCCACTGGAGGAGAGTGCGGAGTGGGAAGACGAGTCAACGCTAGGGTGGAGATGAAGATCGCTCCAACACCCATCTAGAAAATATTTGAGAGCAGGCATAGGTACATAACCACTATACGTACAGGTCCTGAGAGATGTGACAATAAGGGATCGATGTGGGATTATTTGACTGATGGAGTGACATACCGAAGTGACCAGAAAAGAGCGCCTCGCGCCAGGTCTCGATCTCGGGAACCCAATAATAGAGCACGAGCAAAGCAGGGATCCGACGGAGAAATATGATCAGTAAAAAGACGACCACTAGGCGCCAGGGTACAATGCTCAGCTCCGGCATGTTGAACGAGTCGAACGGTAGCCACGCGCCAATGTATACGAAGCAGCCGCAATTCAATATCAGGTCGATAACAGACGAAAAGACCTCGTTGTCGGTTTGGTCATTGAAGTGACCGTCCCAGCTGATGGCGGTTCCTGAGGCATGGAGAGTAAGTATATTGGTTTTTGCAGTGGATTGTATACGTGCCTGCGGCGAAAGCGGCTAGAAGGTCGTCGCTCCCTATAGTACTGGCTATTCCAATCGTGAAGAGGGCCAAAGCTAGGTATTGAGCCACGTATGATTCACGGTCAATGAAACCGTTGCGGAGGGATATCTTCATGAGGTAGTTGAAGAAAAGACCTGTAGAGTGGATGTCCTGTAAAATTTGAAGATCATGGATACAGCAACTACCCCCTCTTACCGAGGACTGCTCCGAGTACGACACCAAGTATGACCTCGTCTGTGATGCGTGTATAAGCACAGGCAAAAGCATACACGCAGTTTCAACATACACAACCAGCCTACGAGGAACCACTTGCCGATCGCGTCGCGCGTAGAAATGTCGACAGTGAGATAAATGGAAATGCTCAAGAACGGATATGCCATCCCGTCGTTGGCGGCAGATTCTGCTGAGAGGATGCGGCGCAGATTCTGAGGTACATGTTTCTTAGCAAACTTGCCACCTAGTACGAGAACCCTATGAGTGGAACGGCCTCCGATTTTGTAAACTCAAACATACCAACAATGGCGGCGCAGATTATTGGGTCTGTGGGTGTAAGACAGGCGGCAATGACGAGGGAGGATATGAAATTGATGGGAGGGAAAATGCCATATATGATCGCTGTGACGTACTCGTCAGTAAGAGCTCTCAACCATACAGATTAAGATTGAGACAAACCGGCCACAATGATCCATCCAAACGCCATAGTGGGAACGACCATTGCAAACAATCCTTTGGCGTGGTCCGCCATGTACGATTGGGGCAATTCTACCCCGATGGCAAACAAACCTGTAGCGAGGACGACGCGCATGACCTCCAAAGTGACAGCATTCGAGTCGGCCAACCACGACCGCGGGTCGAAGATGCCTGCGCAATAAGGGCCGATAATCACTCCAAACGCGGTTCCAAGCACCACTTCATTGATGTACAACTAGCTCAAGCGCGCGTGTCAGCAGCAGATCCTGGGCGTAAGGGTTACGCACCTTCTCTTTCACTAGCAGCGACACCAAACTAAACTGTTAGAGGGAACAAACGTCAATGCGGTTCAAGTTCGAGGAACGTTGTGATAGGAACACCAGCCCGAAAGGTGGGACCGTCTTCGCCAAAATCATCCTTACAATGATTTTGACCTCCAGTGACGATATCCCACATTGTTGGGCACAGCACCGATGCCAAGCGGCGTATAATTCATAGGATGAGATGACATACCACCACCACGAAGCCCCCAAGTACGATGTAAGCCAATCCTGTGTCGGTTACCTGCAGAGAGCGTTTGTGAAATGATAGGCAAACTGCATGGATAACGGACTTGCAAAAGGTCCAAGTCATGCAACGCCATTTTAGCAGACAAACAGAGAGTATCGACTAATTCAGGCGGTCAATGTGATGTGTTCGTCAGAGGTTTGAACATGTTGTAGTTTAGCGCATCAAGTAATAACGAATTGAATTCCGCGGCGCTGTGTTCTAATCGATCGTAGATTTACCTACTTAGCTCGCTTAACCCTTGCTATCAGTGTGCTTGAAGAATACAACACTATGTCTCACTCTATCAAACAACACCGTACAAGATGTGCATGGATCATGTCAGAGTATGGTGGACATAGCACGCGTGAATTTTTGACAAGATGTACAGCTCCAACTCCCCGCGTCTCATACAACCTAGTATGCCTTCTTGCCGGCTGCAAGCTGTAGATGCGCACTATGCTCGTCGTACGGGTACTTCGACACTGGAATCTCGCGCCAAAGGTCAGGTGTGAGGAAGGAATACGTTTTTGTGATCTGCGCAGATATCGCTCAGCCGTACGTCATGCAAAACGAAACGTAAAACGCACAGCAGCGAATGTAGCCTTCAAGAAATTACCCATTGTCGCCGTAGATCCCTTGGACTGTGTATAGCAGTCCTCGACGCCTGCAAGCTGCAACAACCGCTTCGAGGCAGGTGCGGCGACGAGACCCGTTCCTCTTGGCGCGGGGATGAGACGGCACATGACGGAGCCGACCTTTCCGCTGACCTTCGAGGGCACCGTGTGGGGTTCACCGAGGTTCGCACCCCAGTATCCCCGACGCACGGGGACGACAGAAAGCTTCGCGAGGATGATGGCGCCACGAATGGCGGTAGCGACTTCCTTCGCGCACTTGACACCGAGACCGACATGGCCTTCGAAGTCACCAATCGCAACGAACGCCTTGAAGCGGGTCCGCTGACCAGCACGCGTCTGCTTCTGCACGGGCATAATTTTCATCACCTCGTCTTTGAGCTTCGGCAGGAAGAAGTCGACAATCTGGTACTCCTTCACAGGTAGCGAGAACAAGTAGATCTCCTCCATTGACTTGATCTTGCCGTCCTTCACGAGGCGGCCCAACTTCGTGACTGGAACCCTTGACAAGGCAATTCATAGATCGGAAAGGAGTATTCGTGAGGTTACACATGAATACTCACCACTCCTTCTCCTCATCCTTGCGCCCGCCGCGGCGCGGCCCCCGACGGCCGCGCCCACGGTCACCACGCCCACGTCCAAATCCACCACGTCCTCGAGGTGCGTCAGCCATTGCAGGTGCCTAGAATACTGTAACAAACAAGTCCAATAAGTGACCGAACGCAAGCTTTGGATCATTCAAGGATAAGAGTGCTGCAAGGACATCCGCTCGCAATTTCATCCATCCACCCCGAACCTCAACGCCTCCAGGATAAACTTCCCGTATAGATATTCCCAAGCAGCCGCAGCGCCTCCGGAAACAATCAAGACAGAATTGAGACACTCACATCTTGCGGTAGGTCGATATCGAGCTCGCCGGTAGATGTGTTGGTGACTTTGGGGGCGTTACTTCGGAGTCCCGATACGATCACGCCTGCCCTGAGGTTGTGGCGGGACTTCGGACACTGCTTTAACTTGGCACTCCGTACCCTCGACGTTGGCAGAATACTGGACATGTAACTTACGTGCCAGGACCACCGTAATATGCTGTTCGGCTAGCCAAGTACGATTGCGTGGACTTGCTTGTGAGAGATTTCTCCGGTCATCTTTAGCAAATTTTGTGATAGTCAAACATGATATATACTGACTTCAACCTGTTGCTTTCAGGTGAGGGCTACTTACCACCAAGTACTTACTCCGTTTAGACGGCCAAACTGCGTCCCAGAGTCACGAGAAATATAGTGTGTCGTACACAAGCCGCTTCCATGAACCTACCGAACGCGGCGCTACTGCAGTCGGTAATTTCCAAAATGGGTAAGAAAGAATCCTGGTGGTCGCACGGCTGTTCAAATTAATGTTCTCAGCACCTCTTCTCCACAGGTTTCTCCCTATGTACCCTGCTCTGTAGTCCATCGACGTGCACCGTCCTTTCAGATTACAGGTTTGATGCCACGATCATCGCTCTTGGTCTATAATTCAAGAAGTCAAAGAACGGAGTGAACCCCCGCCTTCGTCCCGTGAGTTCTGTGGGGGTCTCTCAATAATAGAACACCTCTGCGCTCTCCACAGTTTCATATTGATTTCACCGATACAGATGTCATCGTCGTGAGTTCTCGTTCATTTGTCTTGTCATGATGTGTTATGATAATGACACCTATCTGCTCGCCAAGTGCGTTATCCGCATCTAGTCATCTATTGTTGCCAGATTCTCCTTCATGCTGCAAAGGTGAGACCGTTGATGCCCTGGACGACATGAACAACGTACTTATGCCTCTCCAGGACACCTGCCGATTAGTTGCTCATTTTTCCCAATCCTGCGACTGCTCTCGAATTTGACAATAGACCCCAAAGCGGCAGAAGGCACTGCTTCCAGACGTTTTCCCTCGACGGGACATATAGGTCTGCCACTCTCTTCGCACTCATTTCCATTGAGTGATGCTACACATGTTTGCTTATGAAGTTGCTACTACTACATGGTGATAGTCTTTCTCCTGCTGCTACCGTGATGCCCGCTACTAATGCCGCAAACCCGATCAATGAAGCCCTTTCTGTGCCCGAACTTATCAAGCAATCCTCGCCGAAAGAAGACAACCAAACTCCTAACGTATCGATAGCCACTGTAATTTTCCACCTCGAACCTCGAACCTCAACCTCAAGGCACCAGGCCTCAGTAGTTGAGCCGCCAACAAAAGCCTGCCGCGTGGCCTATCTATTCGCACCTGCGTTCGTTCTTTCTTCGAATATTCTACCGTGTAACAACTACCATCTCCACAACAGGGATTTGCTCTGCCAACCATGCCAGTGGACGTACTTGTACCGGACAGGTTCACGAGACTGCAATCAATGATCCGTTCTCCCGACAGTGTTTGATCTCATCCCCGTGACAACGTTCAGAGTCTGGTACCCTAGGCCCGGGGGTGATGGGTTTCCGACTCGGGGCCGCGTCCAAATTTCTTGGATGTACTATGCAAGATACCTCATGTCACGACCTGCGCTCTGGGGATTATGACTATGCATGATCTCCGGGCTTCTCTGGCTTCTCCACGGGAAGACACCACTGTCTCCGATCCCGGGACTAGGGTCTAGACTATCTGTGTAACGGGAACGAGGCCATCTTATCGGGTATCTAAGAAATGCTGGTGCCGTGAGGCGGCTTGTATGGTTCAATGGCATCAGCTGAAGGATGGGTGCGTCATCATACTCAGGCTCAAGTCTCAGCTTCATGATACGGTAAACGCTACTCGTACTTCGACTTCTTCCAGCGGTCGAGGTCGTAGCTAGGAAGCGGACCCCCAGATGTTACTGGGACTGGACAATCTTTTCAATTATATCTATGCCTCGTGCACTTGGACCCTGTTGCCGTGTTTCGACACGAACCGAATTACCACAGACACAGTAGGTCATGAGTCCGCCCGATGTGCAGACGGAACAGAACTTTCACCACTAACCGCTCGCATGGGAATTGTTCAGAGGCTGCCTGACATGTAATACAAAAGACAACACGACGGCATTACGACATGCGCCTGCATAGGTATGTGAGGCTCCAACATGCCTCTTAAAAATCCTGAGGTTCCAGAGATGGTCGAGACGTCTCCGACTGTGGTGGAACGTTCGCCGCAAGAGCGGGGCGGCAGCCACACCACGTGAACTAGTGACCGGGGGCCTACCCTCAGCTCCGGCTTAAGATACGGTCTCCCAATCGCGCTTCACTCCCGACTTCCACAGCGCTTGACTTCTGCCTTTGCACATTTTGCGACCTACGTATGTTTTGTGACCGCAACATATGTGTATGACGATTAACATATCTTTGCACCCCAGCAAACTTATCTCTGCTCTCATCCTCAAACGCATTGGCACCCCATGTCGAATACCAATATGATAAATCTTGCGAAACAACAATCTAGTATTTGCCCCACGTATGTCTTCTTTCATTTCGGGCTATTCCTGATGAAGGTCGCTGATTGTTTTCGGTAGCAACGGTCGTCAAACCGTTGGAGATGGGGCTTTCTCTACCGACATGACTCCTAGCGTGCTGGCTGTGTGCCATATGCAGGGCACCGATGAGATGTACTATTATTCTACTACGTTCTCTGGCGGGCCTGGGGTGCGTATCCCAGTTTTTCCCGTGATCTCGACAATATTGACGGCGTCCTAGTGGCGGTTTTGACACCCCCATGGCAAAATGCCCTCCTGACAGAGGGTCGTCGGACTGGGTGACAGACAGTCCGGCGCCATTTTTCTCCTCCTCGCCTTCCTCCGCCTCCACGCTCTCCTTACTCTCGCTAGGAACAGACAGCCTCGCAAACTCGATCGAATACCCGCCCACGCCACCGCCCGACAATGCATTCTCGCCGAGCGCTCCGCGCTCCATCATCCACAAGAATGCCTCTCTCCCTGATCCCGCGACTCCTCCGCTTACCCCCGACGACGGCGATGGCATCGCCGGGATCAGTAGCTTGCACGCCGGCGCTGCGCTCGATTTTCTTTCTGCCATCTTCCCGCGCAACGCCCTTGGTGCACTCTCGTTCGCCAAGAGTGTCTCTATTTCTGCCGCAAACCTCGGCGCGGTCTTCGAGGGTGTCGTGCTTGAACTGCCTGGCACGCCCAAGACGCTCTACGTTGACGGGAAGAGCGCGGCGCATGTTAATCTCAGAGAGAGGTGCGTCTCGGTCTTTGATTGTGAGACGTCGAGCCAGTTGCTTATTTCGTTCTGTAGCATCGTTGCGCTCTTGGATCTGGCGGACGAACGTCTGCAGTGCTCCGCTTTGGTGATCGCGCTCGAGAGATCGTCGCCAGCCTTGGGTGACCTCCTGCACTCGCTCATGTATGTTGGTGGCACCGTCGTTACCAAACCTCCGTTCCAAGTCGACTCTGCTTATGTGCTCGTGGGGATGGAGATGTAGTGGGGTAGCCAAGGTACACGTAGTCGGGCTAAAGGCGGGGCTGGTGAAAATTCGTTGGTGATAAGTTCTGTTTACTGTTTCATGTATGTAGTGGTATGGCGTGACTGAGTTCGAGCAATGGAGACATGGCCTAGTGCTATTATACACGAACCCATATTTCCGATGAGAACAACCTCGTTTTTTCCTAGTAAGCACCTTGCGATGAGGAATTCGTCGCAGGTCTCGCATACCGCCTGAAGCATGAAGATTACCTCACATAATGATGCAGTCCCCGTTCTTGCTCTCAATGCCTCGCGCAATGTCGTCAGGCCGTACGACATTGCCTACGCCGCTCGGTCGGCCATCGAGATTGACGATAAGGACGCCCGCATTGTTCGGATCTAGCTCCGCAACGAGCCCTTCCCTGAGAAGTGATCAATGAAAGAATGAAATCAACAAAACATGTAGATTTCCAGTATCGATATGGGCAACGACCCACTTTTGCATCAACTCTGCTATAGCGGGCCTGAGCTTCGCATTACCGTTTGTAGAGTGCAGACCTTTGCCTGTGGATTGATAAATTAGTGTTGAGTCTGCGTGGAAGCAGCAAATGTAATCTTACCCACTATGAGATTCACGCGCGAATTTCCTCCCTGTCGCGCTTCCTTGATCGCATGCTCGGAGTATGTGATCGCTTCCTTGACAAACAATCCATGCAAATCAATTTCCCCAGGCTGACGGTCCTGTGGCACGTGTAAATGCGCGCAAGTAGCAGACGTTTCGGCACCGCCGCTCACCTTGTTGTTCTCTACACGAACATCGTACGCATAAGACACAGTATACGCTTGCGTATGCGGAGGAGGCAGCGCACGCACCGACATAAATCCATTCGCTTGCTTGCGCGTTGAGACGTTCCATCTCGCGCTGATGGGCCTTGCCCTCGTTCGAGAGCTCCTTGGCCCGCGCACCCTCCCCGCGGGCGTAGGCCGTGTGGCTGGCTTCGAACGCCTGCGCCATTTGCGCACCTGCGTCGCGCGCGCGCTGACGTAGCGATACATAGTGCGCGTTCTGTACGTTCTGGTCCTGTGCGCGGGATGCGGCAGCTCAGCATGGGTCAACAAAATTTGGTGCTATCAATGTACCTTGCGAGGGGGAGGGGATGGGATATGCGCGGGCGGCTGCTGCGGGCGCGATGGTGGGTGTGCGGGAGGATAAGAAAGGGGGGGTTGCGGCTGTGGCGGCACGTAGGGCTGCTCATGCTTGGGCTCGTCCGTAGCAGGCCCTCCGCAGAACCACTTAGTGATAGCGCGGAAAATGAAATCCATTGCAGAGGCGTCCTGGGAGAGGGTGATTCAGATTGGTGGAAGAGAGGACAAGCGTGCAGCAGTTACAAGGAACTGTTCCAGCGGCTACCGATTCACGAGGCGTGTGCTGAAATCGACCAGATTCGCATGCATGAAGTGCATTGCATTTAGAATAGCATGTACTGCGTCGACGTAGGTCATATGCGCCGCAAAAACCAATAGAGAGTGGTTATGGGCATATGAATGTGGACGTAAACCGCTGCAGAGGGATGCGAAGGATCTGTTGCCATATAGCGCGAGGTTAGACGACGGGGAGTACCACGTATTGCCGAGATCCGAAGGCCCGCTTGCCTTCCTCCGACCACGGTGCCTCGTATTATCGAGCCATGACCACCACCAGGTAGCAGCATGTTGTTGTCTGCTTCGTCTCGACACTGCCGACAATTTTGCCTTTTGCGACCGGCTTGTCTGCGGACCGTTCTTCGGAGGAACGCATCAAGCAGCAACCCATATCCATACCCTACGACTACAAATCCAAGCCCCTCGCAGATTTTCCACCTTCCGCAAGGTGCTTCTCGGAATGAGGTGAAGGCTCGGTGTCAGTTTCAACCCGTATATTCCCAGGCAATCTCTAACAACTGCTCACAGACTATGAACTTGTGCGCATATATCATCCCGATGCACAGAGCAGCCGCAGTGTCCCGCCGGAGACTGCACACGCTCGGTTCCAAGCCATTAGTGCCGCGTATGGGGCCCTCTCCGGCAAGTCTCGCGGTAGCACCGACGCAGGTGGATCCGCACATGCCAGGTCGGAGGCGCACAACCTGAGTGCGGCGATGTGGCGAGCGCGGCAGCGGCGCCGCGCAGAGCTCGACATGGGCGGATTGAACGAGCACTGGAAGGACGTGCTAATGTTCAGTGCAATTGTAGTGGTGAGTTGTTTTCTTCTTCGACTGCCGCAGATGTCACGTTTGACGGCGTGTCTGAGTAGAGTCTTGCGGCATTTGTGCTGCAAGCGTATGCCACGCGCCGCCAGGCCATGGCAGAGGCCGCCGACCGGGCGCGACGGTACTCTTCTCCACCATCCGAGGATCTAAAACGTGCCAGGAAGCATGACGATGACGCGCTTGCGACGCAAGCAGTTGAAGGCTTGGCTCGGCGTTGAGGGAATTCCCAATTGTGAGCGCATGTAGTAGGTCCTCCTCGTCATCGACTCATGTAGATCGCACGAATCACAGGTCTAAGATGTTAATTGAGTAGATAGGAATCATAGGATGCACCATATCAGCCGTGCCGTTAGCGGTGTGTAAGGTCATAGCTTCTGATAGTAAAGTAAGTGACGTCTGCTTGTCTTACAGTTGCGATGAATATACAGTACTGGTGACTGCACAGCTTTGTCTCCAGGATTTTTCTTATCTACGCTATGTTCGTGGTGTTGGGTATGATGACTGGTGCAGTATGATCAAGTGCAGTTGGCCAGTGGGCTTGGGCAACAGTCATGTAACACCCAGAAGAGGATCTCAGGCGACGCATGCGGCCTATTCGCACAACGCTAGGTCTCTCGGGCGATCAGAGTAAGAATCAAGGCAGAGGCCGATCTCCCCGGATTCTAATATGCGCATTTCATGGTATGTTATCCGTGTTATTGGCCCCTCACTCCCCACTCCTACATCCGCTTGTACCAGCTTCGACTTCACGCCGCTGCATGCCTATATCGCTAGGGTTATGTCTTTGATAGCGGCGATTTTTATGCTCGTTTTCATGACGGAGCTGATTGCATGGATCGGAAGGTCCGTCCTACCCGAGTTCGCAAGTCTGCAGCGGTGGCAAGTACTGTGCTGATTGACTCTGTATGTATGGCAATAGGTATAGACGATGTACCTACGAAGTCACGGTGACTTGTACCCTGCGCGACTGCAAGCGTTTTTTGGTGGCGATACTTGCGCATGCCATTGTCTGCTCGGTGATTTTACTCCGCATGTTCATGGTGAGGACGACATATGGATCGCAGCGCGTGCAAAATGCGCATGCTGGAGTTGCTCATACGTACGCCGAGTACAACACGTCCACGTGCCAGTGATGTGACCGCGCGACGCTTAACTAGTTCGAGCATCTACACGGACGCTTTCAGCATTCTGACCACCACTAGCTGTACATCTGCAAGCTGTCTCCCTCCGTCCTTTGGACAGTAGTTCAGTATCGACAACATGCACAGAGCGTTGGACAACTTTGACATTGTCTCCGAAGTCTTTGAACATGTGCCATCCGATCCATCTCAGCATTTAGACCTGTCGGATCGGTATACTCTGGCACAGGCAGCGCGCGTTTGCAGAGTGTTCTCTGATCCTGCGCTCAATGTTCTATGGAGACACCTGTTCAACCCCCTGCCTCTTTTCAGGCTGTTTACACCTCTGCAGCAGACTCAACGGCGACATGACCGTGAATATGTGAGTGGCTGTCTACAATCGAAGGGTTTAAACATTGAACACAACTTTCCTGCAGTGGACCGACGGAGACATATCTGAATACAATCTTGCGCAATTTCAACCAATACGCCCGGCGAATACGCTCAATTGAATTTTGCCGAGATTTAGCGCGTGTAGAAAATTCCGTCTACTTCCACGTTGCTCATCATCTCAATGGGGAGTTTCTATTGCCCTGCTTGACATCCTTGCACTGGGAACAGCGCTCCCCCTACGACACAAGCATCACCACCCTGCTGTCTCCATCTCTTCGCTCCCTCCATCTCAATTTTGATACGGTGGCAGATCCGTATAACCCTAACACATTGCCCTTGAGATGCTCTTCCAGCGTATCTTCCAAGAATGCCCTTCCCTCGAGGACGTCTCAATGACGAATCTGTACGTCCCACCCAAGGCCTTTGCCTTCACCGCTCTCCAGTATCTTCGCAAAGTCGAGTTGTTTGATTGCTCGCCCCTCATAATCTGGCATGTGTTTCAGACCCTTTCTACAGTACCGACTCTCGTACATCTAGTCCTTGACATCGCAAACGACTACAGCAACAACTAACGACCCTGCTACAACGGGTTCGATGCCCTCCGTACGCTCGCCATATCCGGAAAACTACCATACATCCAGCCTATCGTCTCATCTATATCTTCTACAGCTATCAATTCGCTCAGCATTGACATCAAATCCGCAGATGTCGCAACAGAGTATGCTGGCGTCCTCACGATTGTCACGTCTCGCTGGTCCACATCACTGCGCACTCTCAAGCTCAGCCTCATTCTCGAGGACCCGGAGCACCTCAATCGACCCAACATAGCACTGATGGAGTTCCTTCATCCTGCACTTGCACTCGGAGCGCTTACCCGTCTGGAGATCGCGACCTCGTACATCCCACTGGCCATTGCCGATGACGACATGCACTTGCTCCCCTCCTCATACCCGTACCTCGAAGTGCTTCACATCCTAGACGACGCGGATGCACCTGGGCCACAGCAGCCCATGATGCGCACCTATGCGCGTAGCCTGCCTGCGCTGTCCGCGTTGCTCGACCTTGCGCACCGCATACCCGTGCTGCGCGACCTCACGATGCCGTTCGTGCTTGATCAGGTGCAGCTGGACACGCTAGCAGGAAATCCCCGCATCGCATCGCGCGCGATGCGGCGCCTGGACACCTCGTTTGGTATATTGGAGGTGCCGGGCGACCTCAGGCTGGAGCACTTTACGACCTGCATTATTGCGGCATTTCCGGACCTTGCCACTCTTTGCTTCCCGGAGCTTATGTTGCATGAGAACAAGTGGACATCTGTTAATAAGAGAACGGCGGTGTTCGGGAAAGGATAAGCATATCGGTAGTTTCTGTCATGTCCTAACGGTGTTGTGGTGGCTATCCGAGCTTGGTTCACGTTCCGGTGGCCTATAATTCTGGAGAGAGAAAAGGTACTCCGAGGCATTGTCTGCAGGATATCTGCTAGATCTCATGTGGCCCAAGTTGATATGAGATATATGAACACATCCAAATATGATAAATGTATCGTATATTATGAAGGACCAAGATGTGCAGTACAGTGGGGAATCTGCTATATAGCCGCCACCCGTCGCAGCACTCGACACCGGCATTAAATATCTGACACCAGCATGGACATCACTTACATTACGTATAACACAGAGGAGCCCGGAAAACCTCGATGGGCACCACATACAGGTCGCAAAAGGCACTACACAAGCATCCCTGCGATGCCGGCTGCTTGCATCGTGCTACATAGGGCGAAGTATGGAAATAAGAAGTGAGCATCAGTGAAACGCCAAGCGAGAAGGGAGAAAGGCAAGCTGGACGCACGAGATAAAACCGCAAATCATCGCGGACGTCGCATTGTTTGCAATGATCTTCCCGCGGGACGGCGCGAGCGCGCTGAGGACGCCGATGGTGATGCCAAGCGAGCCGAGGTTTGCGAATCCGCAGAGTGCATAAGATGCGATTGTGAAGCCACGATGCGAGAGCGGGTTCCCACTTCCCATGATCGCCATGAGGTCTGTATAACGCAAGGGAGGGGTGACGTCGCAGATGTCACCGAGGGGGTAATAAGACGAAGAGAAGAGGATGGGACGCACCGGTGTAACCGACGAACTCGTTTTCAATAAGTTTCGTTGCGAGGAGTTCCGATATCTGCAAGATCTCGTCACGAGGGGCGCCTATGGCGGCACCAAGTCAGAAGGGGATGCCCCTCGAGCCAAAAGTGACGCACCCATGAAGAACGTCACAGGATAGCAGAAATAGCGCAGGATAAGCTGGAGGGTGAGTGCATGGAAGCCAAAGCCCTTGCCGATCCAGGTAAGCAGGCCGTTGATCATTGCCACAAGGGATACGACTGTCAGCACGTTGGCGCTTGAAATGTCCGATGATCAGCACACAGCCGTAAGACAACGAGGTAAACCTACAGGATCTGGCCCGCAACGACAAGACCAAACATTGCGCCCTGACTGAACGCGTGAAGCGCGTTCACAGGGCCATTCTTCTCTTCTCCGCGATCGACCGTGACGCGCCCACGCGTAATGGGCTCCTCGGTCTCTGGCATGCGCATCTTGCTAATCGCAATGGAGGCGGGGATACTCATCACGGACGCTGTGACCAGGTTCTGTGCGGGAACACCGAGATTGATGTATGCGGCGAGCACAGAGCCGGCGATAGTAGAGAAACCTGCAAAGGTCTTTGGTGAGACGTATGGGTGGATATATGCGCTCGAAACGCACCGGAAGTCATGGTCAAATGAAGTTCAGATGCTGTCATGAGGTCAACGTAAGGCTTGACGAGACAAGCGGATTCGCCTTGGCCGACGAAGGGGGATGCAGCCGCGACGATGGCTTCAGCACCTGAGATGTCCATCGTCTTGAAGAAGAACCACGCGCTAAGCAAGATACTTGTCGGTGTGCAGTCAGGAAATGGAGGCCATTGAGTACGTACAAGCTCTTGATCAACCATTGCATAACACCCAAATAGTACATCATCTGTATGAATGCAACAAAGAAGATGATAGACGCGAGCTGTGGGGGAAAAAGCAAGTTGAGGATTTCCAGTGTTGTTCAGACAAGGCACCTGGCGTACCGTGTTAACAAAGAAGAAGCCCTCAGAGACAACTTGTGCATTAAAAAAGAACGTAGCGCCTGCACGAGCTTGTGACAAAAAGTCGGAGGCCAAAGTGGCGATCCACTTGAAGATGGAGAACCCAGCACCGGTTTTGAGCACGAACATTGCAATCACCTGCTGCATGAAGAGGCCAGCGAGCACAGTGTGCCTATCGGAGAAAATACTGAGCCAGAGCAAATCAAAAGAGCAGAAAATGACCAACCATGGAATGATCGAACGGTTGTGCGAGGTTGCCCAGAAGCAGAACTGGAATACGAAGAGGCCAAGGACAGAGATTGCACGGTCCCCATAGTTTGTGCCCTAGAGCAAGCAGTGGATCAATATTTTATGTATAAGACACACAAAGCAATTGGGTCGAACATCGGTGAGCGGGAAGCCAAAAGCAGAACCGAACACGATGCCCAGCAGTGCCAACCACCCCAACGCTAACCGGTATCGTCTTGGAAGCTTGGAAATGGTTCTTGGACGAGGGGAATCCAGACAGCGCCGACAGGACGAGTAACGACCGAGTTGGGAATATATCGCCAAGCGATAACACTTGCAGAGAAGGATGAGCGAGCAGGTCGGCAAAGCAGACGAGATTACTGACATGAGAAAAAACCACGCCCAGAACGTCTGCACGATCCTATGGGTGAAGTATCGTTGAATTGAGGATTCAATCTAGAGCTACGAAATGAACGATACCATCTATGACGGGTCGCTGGCAGAATAGTGGAGGTGATCCACCAGCCAAGGATCGCCGCAGCGATGCCGGCAAGCAGCACAGGCCGAACGAATGCGTAGAGCTTATGCCTCTTCGCCTTCGACTGCTCTGCGTCAGCGTCGTCCAGCTCGACCTCCTTCGCGAGCTGCTGAGCATGGTCGACCTGCTTTTCCTTGTCTAGCGAAGAGTCACTGGAGAGCCTCTTCCTTTCGGTGGCTGCAGACGTAGACTCCATGGTGGATTCGGCGATGCAGAAATGGGCTCCGGGAGCAAAGCGAAGGAAGGGCGGGAACCGCTGGTAAAGAAGGGCACACGAGCGCTGCGAAGAAGATCCATATGCGTCTGTCTCGGTCTATAAGGGATGGATTCGGAGAGTGTGGACCTGCCCATGCGGCCTATCAAAACAGCTGAAAAGTCCAAGCTGATCCCCCACTGGTTACACCGCATGCCGGCAGTCAATTAGAGATAAGTATACCGTGACGCGGATGCTGATGGGAACCGGGTCCTGCGTTATCGTGCCCTGGCCAGCCTCCAAACGGTGCAGTGGAACTCCTCCGCTAGTGAATAGACATGTTTCCATCAGTCTGGCCAGAACAACACAACTGTACGATAGGAAATTGGATGTGGCACTTTATCTCGCGCAGGCACAGAACTCTCCGCGCCGTTATCTCTCATCACGTGGTATTCCATGCACACAATGCCCGCGGCGGTGCGTCGTCGCGCCCGTGTACAGCATTCGTGGGCCGTCGCAGCAAGCGTTAGAATCTATCAATACAACATGTGATGATCCGCAAGAAAAGCCTGAAGCCCTCAAGAACGTCCGTCCGAGCCACCGCGGACCGACGGCACAAATACCGCTCGCCAGGGCACCGTGACCGCGCACTACACCTTCAACGCCTTGATCGACTTGCCCATCGCGATGGCCAGCCATTCACCTGGCGCGGTCGAGTGTCCAGTGTTCATCGCCATCCCCGCGATCTGTGGCGACCACGCGAGGTTCACGATCTCGCTCTGCCCCGCGTACGCCATGACCGGGTCCTGCACCGTCCGCTTCGCGTCCGGCCGCGGAGAGCTGAGCCCCGAGCTTGCGTTTCGTGGCGAAGACGATGGCAGTTGGGTGTATGACGAGAGGTCCCACAGCAGCAGCTGGCAGTCATCCCCTGTGGAAAAGCGCGTCAGGTCCTGGAGTCCGAGTGCTATATAATTAAAGGCGGTTTACCTGCAGTGGCTAGTAATGGATTGTTCGAGGAGCCCCAACCGAGTGCGTTCACTTGCGCCCGATGTGACCTCAGCTCCATGACGGGCGACCCAGGGCTGCGCATGTCCAGGATCTGCACATCCGCCCCGTCCATGTGGAATGTCGACATGTAGTTCGAATCAGCGGGGTTGAACGCTATGCGCAGCAGTGGCGAGGTCGGCGGGCGCGCAGAGGAGGACGGCGCGGCAGTCGGCGGGGGCATGTTTTTTGGTGCGGGCGTTTCGTAGAGGATGGTGGAATGTTCGAGGCTGCGCAGGTCGAACGCGCGCAAGCTGCCGTCAGCGCCGACGGAGACGAAGATATCGGTCGATCCAGGGAGCCACGCCACGTCGTACACCTCGCGGTCGTGCGCGATGAGCTGCGTGATGGCGGTCGAGGTATCGATGTTCCACACCGTGCATGTCGTGTCGATCGACGATGTCACGACCAGGCTCGGTGCCTTCTCGTTCCACGAGAAGTTCGTGAGCGGTGCACCTGTCGAGTGGTTCTGCACCTTGCTCTGCTAGACGCATATCATGAGTGCCGTGCGGGGGGAGATAGAACAGGGAAAGGACGGGACGGGACGCACTCCAGAAAGGGCAGTCTTGAGCGTGAGACGGTGCCCGCTCGCAGTGGACTGCCTGCCCACGTATGCAGACATCGCAGGTGGCGCGTCGCTTGAGTATTCCCAGACGCGTAGCGCGTCCCCGGTCGTCGCGAGCAGCTCCGCGGTCGCGGACTTCTGGCTCCACGCGTAGCTCGCTGCGCTCGCGGGCTGCCATTGCAGACTCGTCGCGGGGTATCCGTGGGT
Organism: Amylocystis lapponica; assembly: GCA_022376435.1. Classification (NCBI taxonomy): domain Eukaryota; kingdom Fungi; phylum Basidiomycota; class Agaricomycetes; order Polyporales; family Postiaceae; genus Amylocystis; species Amylocystis lapponica. The sequence goes on from JABYQE010000020.1 coordinate 160,235, forward strand.
CGCCTCGACAAGCGTAACGAAGTCCGGGTACTCCGTATAGTCATCCTCCACCAGCACTCGCTCGTCCTGCAGCCCCACGATCGCTATCCGGTTCCGGTAGTCCTCCGTATGCGATGCGATGCCCAGCCGGAAGGCGGACCGTGGGCGTATCTGCTGTCCTGGCGCGGAGGTCTTGCACCAGTCGAGGGCGTACACAGGCCCTGGTAATTATAAGATGTCTAGGACAGATGTTTGTAGCGTGTGCGTGCTTACATGGTGCTTCATACTGAAGTAACGTCGTTTGAGTCATATCCAGAGGTCAACGGCGCCACGGCCGGAGAGCAGGAGATGTGGCGTATATAACCACGAGACTGCACGATGGGTGAGGGTGAGATACTCGCAGGCGGCGGTGACCAGCAGAGATTCGGTCTTCGCGCAACAGTTGTGGAGGATGCAAGATCGAAGTACCGTGACTAACTCGGTTCGGCTGATATCACATTCCAAAACAGGGAATGCCGCCTCTCTTCGTGCCCGCGGATGCTTCGACACCATCTTACCGCCCGCCACCCTGGACATAAAAATCCAGAGATGACGGACTGTGGGTTACAACATGCCACAAAGATATCAAGACCTCAAGAAACCTCGCAGCAACTTCTCCCTAAAAGAAATAGAATTATGTAGTGGGACATTATACAATTACAAGGGCACGTCATGCTCGTAAGTAGATCATAGCACTGACTCCCGGAAAGCACACCAGTCAACGCAACGCGAAACAGATAACACCGACATGTCATGCAGGCCCCGCACCCGACTGAATGTAGTGCTTCTCGCCAACCTCTCCCTCATGCGCGTACAGTGGCGGAAGAGATTCAACATCCATGCGGAATAGATATCTTTGCATGGTAATCTTCATCGCCTTGATTTGGTACAGCGCGTGCACGCGCGTCGAGACCGAAAACACTACCGGACCAAATACATGAGCATGTGCAGGGGTGACCGCGAGTGAAAACATACCTTGGTCGAGTTCTTCCAGGGAGAGCGCTTGGTCTCGGGGACGGCCAGCAACACCCAGAAGAAGCCAATGATGTTCCATCCCGCGTACCACCCGAACGCACCCTGCGGCTTGAACGCGCCGAGCAGTCGAGGGAAAGTGATCGCGACGACGAAATTGAAGAACCATAGAACGGCGGTCGCGAACGACATGCCGATGTCGCGAACATACAATGGGAATGCCTCCGCAGAGTACTACGACCATAATCAGTGAAAACATTCACAATAGCTGATGCAAGACGACGTACTGTAAACGGAACTGGCCCCTCTCCCGGGGAATACGCCATAGTATAGAAATAGATGCCGAGCGCGACGACAGCGGTGCGCGCCTGCTGACCGGGGATCCAGAAGGCGAAGCCAGCCATGAGCAAGAACAGCGCCATGAGAGGGAACGTGGTGAGCAAGAGATTGCGTCTCCCGAACGTGTCGATCGTCCACACAGCGGGGAAGGCAAATACCCAGTTGAGCATGCCGAAGCCCCATGATGCGATAAGTGCCGGACGTGTTGGAGAAATTCGCCGCGGTAAAAATAGACGATGAATAATAAGCAATCGCGTTGACGCCACAGAACTGCTGCATGAACATGACGGTGAAGGCGGCAAGTGTCGCACGGCGGTTCCTAGGCACGGTGAAGAGCTCGAAGAAGAGGTTCCGACCAGTCGTCAGTTCTTCCTCAGCCTTCAGAAGCACATGGATATCTGGATAAGCGAAGTTAGACAGGCTTCTCATCAGGTAACGCTCAATACACTGACAATATAGATCCCGAGCGGCTTGGAGAGGACTGTTCCGAAGCTCAAGGAGGGATTCGTACGCTTGTGTAGCGACCCTTCGACATAAGCCAGCGAGGAGACTCGGGACAGAAATAGACTTGGGACATGATGATGAGGGCAGGAATGCCGGCCTGATACGACATCAATGAACGTACAACGCGAAAAAAAAATCAAACATACACTACCCAGCATGAGACGCCAGTTCAGACCAGTGATATGCGGCTTGTCTGGGACGTTGTAGAACGCCAAATCGCAGACGTATCCGAACATGATACCAAACGCCGTCCACATTTGCCTACGAATACATCACGTCAGCCCCGCAAACCCACGGACGAGGATTCCAAAACTTACCACATCATAACAAGCGCTCCGCGAATAACCGCAGGCGCACACTCGGCAGCGTACACGGGCACCGTGGCGCTCTTCGGACCGACACCAAATCCAAGCATAAACCGCGCAATGAATAGATGCCACCATGTGTTGGTGACACCCTGCCAGATGCAAGTAGCAAATGACATGAAAGCGCTAATGAAAATTGTGCCCCGGCGGCCGAAGTGCCGATTCATAGGAGTCGACACCCAGCACCCGATGAGTCCACAGCACAACTACAACAATATCAGCATGCATGTTGGAAAAGTAGCGGCGGAAACATCCTCACGTAAGGCGCTGAATTGACTAATCCCAAAAGCCATTGATTGCGACCAGCTTGAGGGTTTGAAGGGGAGGTATCAAGGCCGAACTGGGGAGCGAAAAACAAATTCGCGCCATTGATGACGGCCTCGTCCATCTGGCGGAGGAAAAAAACATAAGCCTCGGTCAAAGCAGGTGAGAAGCGATAACTCACTCCCTGGACAGCGGCGGCCATAGAACAAAGAATTACAAGATAATACAACTTGGCGGGCTGCCGCCATTTGTGGGTGATTTCTCTGCGTAGGAGCGCCTTGTCCTCCTCGGTGAGCTGGGAGAGCGACTCGAAAAGGGTCGGATCTTGCGCGACGAGGGCACCCTTCTGGAGCTCATCGGAAATGTCCGCGAGATTATATTCCTTCGCGAACGCGGCGGCATCGGCCATGAGCTGATGGTGAGGTATACCCGCCAAGGGATTGGCAAGCTTGACGTTCAAATTCGTGACATTGTCAGTGTTGGCGGTATTGTCGATGTGACGGACATCGTCCTTGGAGAACTCCTCCGAGGAACCCTTGGAGCGTCTCTCGATCTCCGCCTTCTCGGACATGGTAGCAGCAGCGTCGAGTTGGGGGCAGGAAGTGAGCACAACCAAAAACTGACGAGCGTCCAAGCAAAAGGGGTAAAGCGGGGACGAGCACGGGGAAGCATGACTTGCGGAAAGGAGGCTTATATATGTTGGGTAACAGGAGCGGTCAAATATCAGACATCAAAGCTTGCCGAAGCCCCACCTCGCTAACGAGATGACCGGCCGAAAGGGGCATGTTAGCCGCCCGAGGATTTCAGGGTGCTTGTTCTTCCACTCCCACGCCCCGCCGCCAAGCGTGGAGTCAACCCCCTACCCCACCCGTCCCCCGGAACCCCCACCGCGGGGCATTCCTTCCCTTCTCCTCGCCGCAACGCTCTTCTCCCCCCGACACTTCCACTACTCACCGCCCGCCTCCGTCCACAGCGTCTTCTCCGCACTAGCGTCCAAAAAATACACTGAACGGCACAGGATTCGGGGTCTGCCTCCTCAGTACTATCAGCACGCGCGCTTCGGCGCCCCGTGTCATATCGCGATGACCCCGGAGCTCGCGATCATCATTTCTGACACCTGCATGCATTTGCTTCTTCCTCATTCTTGCATATCGTTCAGCACAATAATGCCTTACCACCTTCCTGACGTCGACGCGCATCACTTCTGAATGTTCGTCATGTCTGACTAGAGGGCACCGTGGTGTGCTCGCTCTCATCGTCCTCTGCTCGTTCTTGGCTTACCGCCGGTCTCGGGATCCCAAGCTGCGGCAATACTCTTACGAGAATCAGATGTTCGCAAGTTCCGATCTCGATCGAAGCGCTAAATGTTGCCCGACAGGTTGGGATCCGGAAAGTCCTTCTGTGCTTTCTGTGCCTTCACGGAGCGCACCCGCAGACATCCGCATCTTTGCTCTTGTCAAATGGGCGGTCAGCTGCCCATCGTGTTACCCAACTCTCGCATGCCGTCTATTTTTCAAACACAAGAGCCGACGCAGCACCGCTGACACAGTCCGCCTCTAGGATCCCGATGCCCCAGCGGAGGGCTACAACAACTTCCAACGGTAGAGCATTGAACCTATCGATGGCACTCGATAGAGGAGTCGTCCATCATGATTAGCCTTGGATATGTTTGGCCTCTCAGATGTTAACGACGAGCTCATCTAGCGGGCGGAAGTACGTGTGTTGTGCCAAATGGGGCCTGGTGCTGGATGAAACGGCCGCTGGACGGGAAGCATACCTTCCTGCTGCGGCCGTGTCCCGAGGGGCAATTTGAATGGCCCATCAAGTTGGAAGTTCGTTCAAGTAAGCTCAAAGACACTAAGTACGCCATTGCGATCATTCTGCTCACTGATGGAGGCATCGTTTTAGGGATCTGCGTTGCTCATGTGCCCGACCTGCATCTCCCAGTTTGACGTACCAGAGTACCAGCATTTCAGAACGGGTGGATGCGTGACTGCACTCCTTAATTGAGAATGCTATGTCTGTGTTTTGTCAAATGGGAGAACGCGGCGTAAAATTCGATTTCATGCGACGCTGAGATCACAAGGTGTGATGTTTGTCCCGGGCCTCGATCACGGCACCAACTGCAGGTAATTTATAGCTCAGCGTCGTCCGCAACGAGTTGAGTGTTACCGTCATTGTCGGACTGTTCTATTTCTCATATGCCTCGTGTGAGCTAGGTTTGATCAGGACTGGCTGGACACTTACTTGGAAGCTCTCTCTGTGTCTGTGTTATCCCCGCGAAAGCCCGCATACTATCTGGGTGTCTTCATCGACGTGGGTGTCTCGTGAGAATTGGTGCCCAAACGGTCGGAAGCCATCGCCCGACTCCGGATCCTACGTGCGGGACGGCGTAAGACTTGCTTATACTTGTCCAGCCGATATCTCGGATGACAGAAATAAGCGGCGAAAACTCGGAGCTAAACATAAATCTCCACAGACACAGAACCATGACGCGCACCGCCTCCAAGCATGACAATGATGACATGCAGACAGAACGCGCGCCGCGAGCTTCCCGCCACGGAACGCTGGCTTTCTCGGGTACCTGTACAGCAGCTGCAGTGGCTTCCCGCTGTGTATGGCAAGTACTGCACGGCCCTTTGCGGCGGCGCTTAGTAGAGCCTACGGAACCCATGCCCGGAGGATCCGGACAACAACCGTGACGCGAGCATGGAAGAATATACACAGCAATGTGGATGGCAGAGAGACCACAGAGCAGAGGCCGAATGGCGTTCCTATTGGCCGGCGCTGTTGAGAAGGGAAGATTGAGGAACACCACGCAAACGCACAAACATGAGATGAATTGCTTACAGGAGGCGTCACTGAGATGTTATATAGCCGTCTTTAAACGGTCTCTTGGGCATAAGTTCAACTGCAATAGAGCGCGCAGGTGCCCGAGAAGTATGAAACAGATCCGGAGTGCAGTGGATGCGTTACTTGCCAGGTGTGAGGACCCTCTATATAAAGGAACGATTGTCTTCCGTATACTAGAGGCTGGAAACGAGCCTATGAGGACCCCAACATCTCTCTTCGACTTCGACTTCGTGTGCGCGATCACGATCATGATCAGTCGAGCATGCATCGGTCCCTGTGGGGTAAGTAAGGACCTTGGCGAGTCGCGAACGGCGGTGAGGGGAATCTTGATCAGTGGAGCAGACTTACCCGGGCATGGAGGAATTAACGCACGTCACGCAAAGTGACGCAAACTACCGCACATTACCGCCGAAGTAACGCACGCCCGACGCATACAGACGCACGCCTAACGCACGCTTAGCGCACACCTAACGCAAATTCACGTTACACTTACAAGGACAATCCTAGAATTTGAATGTACCAAGACACTTTGGCGAGAGGAATTAATAGTGAATTTGGCTGTAAGATGATTCAAATTGAGTGGTAAAACTAGGAAGTATAGTACTAGTAGTGAATCTCATGTCAGGCAACAAGAGACTGGAAGTGAGTAGAGATGTTGAACTCAGTGCTGCAGCAGGACCAGAAAACCATAAATACTGCTACCATACTCAAAAGCTGACATATATTATAACAGATGTAGGCTGCCGTGCAACAGACGCAGAGGCTGCCGCACAACAGACGCAGGCTGCCGCATGCCTAACGCAGACCAACGCAGCCCGCCGCACAACTAACGCAGGCTGCCGCAGAGGTAACGCAGGCTGCCGCAGAGGTAACGCAGTGTGCCGCATAAGAGACCCGCACGTGTGACGCACACTAACGCATTTTAGTCACACAAGAGAAGCACAAATAGTAAAACTAGTAAAGCATCACAAGTGCACAAAAGGCATGATAACTCATGAGAGAAGATGCAAGAAGCATACTATGTCGGAAATTTATTTTGGGCCTGATAAGGCCCATCAGGGCCGCCAGACCCTCCCCATCTGGCAGGGAAATTGTAACTGAATAAGCTTCGGCCGTTGCCTGGCAAGATGCCTGGCGAGATGCCTGACAAGATGCCTGATAAGGACTGGGGTCAGCCGGCTTAGTCAATATTTGTATACAATTATATTTGTATTACATCTTATATACTATTATTAGCATATATTATATATCATTACACATGCTGCACACTAAAAGTATTGCGCAGACGAGGATTCGAACCCTCGACTACGTGGCACTTCAGAGCATAACACTACACCTACACACGACAATACCATTACTCTACAAGACCGTACAAAATCCACCCCATATAAGCACTATGAGTGCCAAATGTTCAGCCAATAACACCCGAGAGGGATCCCAAAACATTACCTGCCATTAGAGGGATATCTGCATGTTCGGAAAACAGCTGGTCCACGTCGTAGACAGCGGAGGCGACGCACAAGCATGTTTCCCATTTCTCGGCAGCGCATTGGTGCCACGTGATTGCGTCCGATCCTGGTAATTGCCGGCATCTGGCTGGCAGGGGCCTCTGCCAGATGTCGGTCCGGCCTGACGGCCCTTGCCGACAAAAAACAGCCTTATAAGGCATCTGATCACCCATTTCGGTGCTTCTCCAGGCGCTCATCAGGCTTTCGGCCTGATCAGGCGGGTTTGAAATTTCCGACATAGGTCGCACGTCCGACACAGACTCAACAAAAAGATTAGTGTAGTAACAGAAGGCCCCCATTAATGCGAGTCCCAGTCATGTCACAGTAAGCTGTATTGCCATATCGGGTGGTGCTGAAGCGCAGTAGCGCCCGTGCGTTAGTTGTGCGTCACTCGGTGCGTTACCTCTGCCACCGCGTGAAATTGCAAATTACGCATGGTGGGAATGTACTGAGAATATGCATGTTTCGCCGTTGTTTCACGCAAATATCACGTATGTTTCACAGAAGCTAGCATTTGATGGTAATAACTACATTTCTGGCATGTTTCGCACATGTTTCTCCGCAGATTACTAGCACATTACCTCGCTGCGTTATTTCCTCCTGGTTCTCGAATTGCTCAAATTGCTTATATAATGAACCATTTGCAATATTGTGCTCGTATTAGCCCAGCTACTGCAGCTGCCGTGGGTACTAAACAAGTACATGTAATACATAAAGCCTCAAGTCAACATGATAGTGTCCGAGCTGCATCCCCTCGCAGTTCGCTGATTTGAGACCTCGGCAATACAGTTGCCCGCGATTGAGCACCCGAGACGAAGAGGACGGAGCAGAGGGTCCTGTGGGCGTCAGCAAGGTGGACACGGGCATGGGTGAACGTACATTGTGGGTCAAATGGGAGGCTGGACTTGTTGCAGCTGTAAAAAGTCATCGTTGTCTGTGGACCCGGGGTTGCAGGCAGTGCGAGGACAGAGGCCTATAATAAACTAGATGTCCAGGTTCTGTGAGAACATCCAAGTCGGTGGCCCTGTAGAGCAGCACACGCACCATTGTTCGGGCCAGTCGAAGCGAAAAAATGTGCGGTGATGCACACGTCCTTCCTCATCACCTGGATCCTGCCATCAATCTTTAAAGATCAGTCATGTGCAGTTGGGCCGTAGTACTGCTGTGAGTCATGCGCGGAACGCCAGTGTTCCAGTAAAATGAGTTCGTGCTGGTGGCCACATTGAGGTTGTCTTGCATCCACTGCAGTGCACCTCATATATGCGGCCACGGGTCGGACTTGGACAAGATAGTAGATCATACTCATGCTGACAGTTCGCAAGGCCATGCTCCATGACCGTCGGATGTTGTCAGGGTCAATGCCAGCTGGCTCGCCATCACATGTTGTAGCTGTCGGAGGACACAGAGGTTAATCTGGCTGTCACTATCAAGAGATCGCACGTCGGTGGGTCATGGGCTGATCATTGGGCGTCGGGGTGTCGGTGCTGTGTGTCGCGCTAGTGGCCGTACAGTACTTGATGGGTACTCGAGGTAGGGCGGCTGAGCTAAGTACAAGCCGCTGCCTACAGATCTAGACGGTCTTGCGTGGGGAACGACGTCATAGCACCACAAGAGAAACACGCAAGAAACTTCATAGAAACATACATATTGCTAAGACATTACAAGGAACGGACTATTTGAGTGGAATATGCCGGGAATCTCGCTGGAATGTGCAAATTGCCAGCTCATTACCGGCGTGCGTAATTTGTCATTTCACGCGGTGTGCCGGCTGCTGCTTCACTTTGCGTCCTTTTGCGTTACCTGCGTTACTTTCTCCAGGCCCGACTTACCCGCGTCTCAAGATCTCAAGTCTTCGAGGTCGACAGCCACGATTAATCTTACAGCGACCACCTCTAGGTCTGCCGAGGATACTTCCAGTCTGCGACATTTTACAGAGTTCTTCGCTGGCACAGCACATGAATTGCAACGTCGCCGTATGCAATGCACTCATCATGATGTGTAACAGATTCATGAACGACCAACGACATAATATACACATAACAAAACGCGCAAGAAATCTAAGTAGCAGCACATGAGTATCGATTTTGTTCGACGAGATGAAGCAACAGGCATTGTCCATAGGCCCGACACGTAATGTAGCGATGAAGAGTGCGAGGCTGACGGAGGCGAAAAACAAACGGGGAGACACTGGAACACGGACGAAAGCAAAGCGGAACGCGATGGCGGAATCGATGAGTCGGAGGAATAGGGGTGCTGTGGGCCTTGTGGTAGTCGATGGTTAGTCGTCCGTGGCGAATACATAGGATGGATGTTGTCCATAACAGCCGGACAATACGACGAGAAGTGTTGCCAGAGTGGGATGGGGAACAGAGACAACACCAACAGACGCCACAACCTTGAACAGCTGGCTTGAACCAATTTTGTCGGACGGACGATACTGGAATGAGGAAGGGGGATGAGGACAGCAGTTCTTCGTTGACACCAAGAGCACGGTTTGAGAGTTCTTCAAGCGAAGTCGGTCAGAATAGGGGAAGGGAAGGCCCTACTAACGTCAGTCGGTCTGAACCATATCAATTGCGCCGCATTGTTCGCAATGGGCCCACATCGTCCTCTGGCCGTTGAGTCCTGGCGAGCATGCAATGCGGAGCTTGGGGACTTGCGAACAGTTTTGACTGTAATGAATGGATGACGCGTAAATCGCAGAGTGCATGAAAATGATTGTCAGCGAAATTTTTCACATGGCTAATGCGGATCAAATGCCACATGCGCGACTGTCGAAAATAGACCTACCCGTGATGAGTGAACGACGGGCTGTTCGGCTGGAGTAAGCCAACACGCCTATCCTCGAAGCTCGCGTCGTAGGTGAGTTGCGGACCGGCGTCGAAGTAGCCTTGGGAATCGTGTGGATACAAGTCGAATACAGGATACATAGCTGACCGCTAAAATGAGTTGGCATCTAGCATATATTTAGTATAGACCCACGAGAATTATGAGGCGAGTCGGACGCAGCCGATGATGAATAGCTAGCGTTCGATGGAAGACGGCTATGATAAGACTGCATAGAGAGGAAGAGAGGCTCGACGTCAGAGATAGAGCCGTCGGACATTGCAACGTCGCTGTCGAGCTCGTCGGAGTTGGGGAAGGGGACGAGCTTCGGCTGTTTCGCGTTCTGCTGGCAAGTGATCGAAGCGTCAGCGCGCGTAACACAAGACGCGACGAGAGGAGGTACTAACCATGGGCACGTCAACGGCCTCCAACTCGTACTCGAATTTTCTTTTGACGGCCATCGGTATAGACAGAGGGGAATAGTTACACAGGTGAGGGCAGGTGCGTATGTGGACGACGGAACGTCAGTGGGAGGTGAGAAGAGAGAATCTGGTGGTGGGCCCGGTCTCATATATTTGGGTTGTTTGTATATGTTGATTGTGGAGAGGAATCCAGAATTCCGCCGCCACGGTCAGACGTAATGGCCCGGCAATAATCGGCTAGGCCTCCCATTGGACCGCGACACTTCAAACCCCAGATCTTGCACGTCGCGGAGCTTGAATCTACAAGCCTGTTTGCCATTTGATCGCGCCTGTCACACAGCAGTCACGCGTGCGATCACGCTAGGTTCGCGGGCGACGCGCCCACAAGCCACCAAAGCGATGGCATCCTCTGCAATCAACTCCAGAGCACCGCCGCCTGCTGCCACGACTGCACTTCGCTCCGGCACCCCCTATCGCGGTCGCTGTGCGGCCATTGTCATCCTCGGGCAATCACCGAGCTATGCAGAAGAAGAAGCGCGGAACATTTTGGCCATGCACGTTAACTTCGAAGATGCATTCGGCATGAATCATTGTTTATACTTCAAAATGCCTGGACGGAATCAGTACAGCAGGCTGGAGCCTGTCTAACCTTGCACTGGAACACCGCAACGCACCATTTGAGTACCTACAAGCTTCGCGCCGAGAAATCCTAAATCCTAACCATCGTCCCCACGCGCTCTAGGATAAGGATAATGATGTGGACTCGCCACTATAAGATGCAAGACTCTGGCATAAGTGGATATTTGTGAATACATCTATGTATATATCATCGACATCGTGTTAGTACTCACTGATGATTGGCAAGATAACCTTGGGCCACCAGCATCATCGAACTGGGGATCGGAAAAGCGCCGCAGTCCTCGCCCCATATTGCAAGCATCGGAATCATTGGAGCTTCATTCGAAGACGTCAGAGGCAGAATTCTTGCCTAATCCACGAGCATTCTATTGCCACCTCCTGTGACGTCTGTCACCACGCAGCAGCGGTGGCCGGCAACACGAGGAGGAGCTATATTGGTTCTATTCTCGCGAATTTGAACGGTGGAATTCTGGTAGACAAGGCGCGGTCCGTTCCATGAGGCGTCACCTTCGTAGCCCACACGTCTCGTGGTCAGTTGGAACTCAAAGTCGAATCTTCGCGCGATGGCAATACGGGTTGTCGTGCAGATAATCCTACAATCGTTGTGCCCAGGTAAGTTATAAATACAGATCGTATCGAGGCGAATCATACGGTCATTTCCAGAGCCGTATGCGGCAGGGCATCACCTGGATCCCGTCTTTGCCTTTCGATCTGGCTGTTTCCTCCTCTCCTCTCGTCCCTGCTCCTGCTCCTGAACGCCTCCGCTCAACCCATCCATGGCGCCCTTTGCTGCCTCCCACCATCGGCCTTCGCTAATAGCCTGCCCCGTCGTGCCCATCATGTCCCTGATGATCTTCTGGACCTCCGCCCCCAATCCGCCTCCATCACCTTGACGCTGCGCATCTTCCTTGTACTGCCAATCGCGGTGCTTGTCCCAGGACTCCCAGGCTTTCGGCCGCGGTGTTGTCTTAGGCCGCGAGCGTGACGCCCGAGACCGCGAGCTCGAGCCTGACCGCTGTCCACCTGCTGCGTTCTGCCCTTGGCCGTTGAGCATGTCTAGCAGGAAGCCGCCGATGACAGGCACGAGACCCGCGCCCGCGAACAGCCCGCCGAGCCCGTTCTCCCCATTCGCATGCGCGTTGCCAAGCATCCAGCCTACTCCCGCCACCAGCGTGCTGAGGATGGTGCCCCACTTGACGAACCAGAACGTGGTCCGGATCATCCACCCCGTCGTGCGGTAGAAGCTGACGAGAGCGAGATAGGCAGCCAGGAGCGTGATGAGTGGTGGAATAATCGTTTGTGCGTCCCATGATGATGATGAGAAGAATGTCCCACCGAGGGTGAAAAGAGACGTCAAAAGGGCGATGGAATGGGATAGGACTGTGACTATTGCGTTGTAGGCCGTTGGTGGTAGAACTGAGGAGAGATACGCAAGCCCCTGTTCGAGAATCGCAGGAAGAGGAAGATTAGCGGGGTCTGTCATAGCGCCGACACCGGTGAGGAGATGTTCTAGCAAGAAGAGGTAGCGCGACGGGCACCGTGACGGGGTCGGCGAAGGGACGTATATATGCCAGTCTACTGTCTAGCGTGTAGCCGACGTGGACGCTGTCACGTGAGGAATATCCCAAATAGACGACCCGTTCCCAGGGTGTGTTCTTCGTCCTCGGCAAACCCACGGCAGCGTCCCTTGCTTATACAGTCAGTACTTGCCCTCGACCCCTTCACACCAACCCGCCGTCTACTCGAAAAAGGTCCAACAACATGTCGGGTGCAGCAGCTTCAGCGGGAGGGTCCAAATTCCAGGCGTTCATGAACCACCCCGCAGGTATGCCTTCCATGTACGCACAGATTTGCGTTTATCTAACAAAGCGCACTCTGGATTGGTCGGACGTTCCTGCTAGGCCCGAAGACCGTCTTCTTCTGGGCACCCTTGATGAAGTGGTGTCTCGTCGCAGCGGGCGTGAAGGATCTCTCGCGGCCAGCTGAGAAGCTGAGCGTCTCACAAAATCTCGGTACGTCATCCGTGCGATGATTTAGGTCTGTGCTCATCAATGTTGTTGGGTTTCATAAATTCTGCATGAAAATGTATTCGTAATGTATTGCACTGGCCGTCTCCTCTTATCGGCGGTGTCGCGCGGTATCAGCTTTGACCGCGACGGGATTCATTTGGGTACGGTACTCGCTGGTCATCACTCCTGTCAACTATAGCCTCGCAGCAGTGAGTGTATTTCGCCTATAGTTCCAGCTTGCATCAATTGACATTGTAATGTGCGTAGGTCAATGTCTTCGTAGGCTCGACTGGTCTTGGACAACTTGCGCGAATCTGGCAGTACGTAGCCGACTCATTTCCCATCTTGCAATTCGTCGACTGTTCTGACGTGTGCCGCGTTCTGCTCGTCAGCCACCGACGTTCGGGAGAGGACCCCGTTCTAGCTATGTTTGGCCCCACCACCGACAGTAAGACGACAGAAGCAGTTGCTGCGCCGGCCTGAAATATAGATACATACAAGTTGCTGTGGATATTACATTGTCAGTAATCATCATCGTCTCGTATGTTACGTGCAACTTCTTCGTGTCCCGTCAAACCAGGTTGACGACGACATGCTGGGATAGAATCATAACTTCAAATTTGTGAAGGCAGTATTATTCACGTCTCTCCAACAGAAAGCCTTAGATTGCTTAGATGCAATTTCAAAACATATACAACGTCCTACTTCGATGATACAAATGGCGAAGGAAGAGGAAATTCAAAACACACTACAACGACGATCATGGCTCGAACAAATCCAGGACTGCTATGGCCGGTAGCGGTGAGTACAACAGTACCCTCCACCGACGGTCAGAAAAGCGCCAGTTCTGCAGTCCCGCTGCGAAACAAAAACAACACCTTCACGATTAGAGCTTGCTGATATACCGTAAGTAAACCACTTACCTGTCATCGGCCCGATATTCAAGGAGTGGGGGCGAGGAGACAGACGGTGGCGCACGCAGCGGAGCAAGTACCTAGCGCAGTGTTGCATCCCAAAACGGTGGCGGGCGCGAGAGGTGCGGCGATAGTGCCGAATTGGACCCCTGCCGCGGCGTAGCAGGCAACTGCGACTGTGTTGCATCCTGTTTCAACCAAGTCAGCAGGAGATGGGTGCCATGAGGCAAGACATATATACCAGTTTGGCAAATGCCGTATGCAATGGGGCCCGCATTGGCTGAAGCAGCCAGGAGGGCGAAGGGCACGAGGAGAGAGAACTTCATAGTTGAATATTGAATGAGGACGAGTGTGCTGCGGGGACGTTTCAAATGGGCGAAAGAGGAGTGGGATGGACTGCGCACAGGCTGTCGATGCTGTTATAAGCAACGGAAGGTGTCACCTAGAACGTCACGCTGGATCAGTGACCCTCTGTCTTCGAAATCCTAGTATCCGAATGGGGCAGTTTTAGAGAGAGTCGAGCGCGCTAGCTGTCCTTTCCGCTCTCACGGAGCGTTGACGCTGTCTTCCATGCTGTCGGATGGAAGCTTGCAGTGCGTCAACGAAGAATTGGGGTACATGCCATAATATTACGACATAGTACGGTACAGAACAAGGCAACACAAGTGTCCACAGCACAAGTTGCTATGCTCATAAGCACCATGCACCGGACTGCCTTATATTCAATATTCAATGAATACATCAACAAGACAGGGAAAGGACCGCTCAACGGTACACCGCGCGCAGCGAGAAGGTGTGGACATAGGTCAGGCATCCACTGGCATGCATGTACCCTGCACTACTGTGCTGCAAGTCAAGACTGCCCGCAATGCATTTGACACATTCAATGGTACAGGAGATAGACGGCGACGGGAGAAAAAAACTCAGAACACATGCTGACAATGATTGCAGCTCCAATAAATCTAGAACTACTATGGCCGGTGGCGGGGAATACAACCGTACTCTCCACTGACAGTCATAAAGCACCAGTTCTGCAGACCTGCTGCAAAATACGAACAAAACTATCACACTGAGGGCACGATGATGTACCGCAAAGCCACTTACCGATTTTCTCGACTATAAAGCGTTGCAGGCAGCAGAGCAAATAGCCAGCGCAGAGCTGCACCCTAAAACAGTGATGGGCATGGCGAAGAGGGAAAAGCCGGATTGGCCCTGGGCGTAGCAGACGTCTGCGGCTGCCTTGCATCCTGTCTCAAACAAGTCAGCTGGGGATAAATGCTACAATAAAGCTGACAATGCCCACCAGCCTTGCAAACCTCATTGGCAGGCCCCGCACTGGCTAAAGCAGCCAGGAGGGCGGCCACCAAGAGAAACGACTTCATGCACATGGTTGAAAGGGGACGAGGAGGGTGCGTGTGCAGAGACGGTTCAAATGGGTGAAGGAGAAGACGCAGAGGTGGTGGATGTTGTTATAAGCTCCAAAAAATGACACGGGCCCTAAAAATAACACTTTATCAGGACCTCTACTTCGGTTCACGATCATATTGGATGTATATGAACATATGGAAGTTGACCTCAACATCTTCGAAATCCTAATATCCGAATGGGGTAGTTTTGAGGCAGAGGCGAGCCCGCCGGTCTCGCCCGGCCGTTACAAGATCGGATGATGTACATCACCTTCCACGCCTTTCCCTTTGCGCGCTCTTGTGCAATTATTAATGGCCTGCAGGATGGGTAGAGTCTGAGATCTGAGATCTGAGAGCGTGATAGTTCATAAACGTCAAGTGACGCATGTCAATCGACGAAGAATTGAGGTACATGCCAGAGAGGATGACGGCCGGGCGATACAACAGAGCCACTTGCGTTGGTGCGCATTCACTGCTTTCGAACTTGACTGTATAGAAAGAGTTGCTATGGTCATACCAAAGTGGCATGTGTGTGGTGAACTGTGCGAACACTGTCTGGTCAGGAGCGCAGATATTGGGAGCACACCAAAGAATCTGGATTGTTGTTTGGAAAATCAGTTTACAATGGGATTGTCCCGCATAGCATGAGTTAGTAGGAGGATTGGGAGTTATGCGCAAGTCTTTACTATACAACACAGAGCAGCTGGATACAGTACCTGATAAGCAGTCGAGCGTAGATTTCACCCACGGAGTCTCCACTGCTCTGTGAGCACGTAATTCTGGCTGAGCATTGTGTTATACATGCAGCTGGACAATGACGGTGGTCAGTTGTAAATCAAGATTGTCAGGAATAGGAATGATGCTCAGCTAAATGCAATCGTCGGGGTTCGTGAAGCAGGGACGGAAATCACACAGCTGGTTAGAGATACCTTACTGTCAGAGGAGACTCGCACTGAAGTGACCACATACATTATTGAATACGGAAGGGACAAATATACTGGGTGTCCCACTGGCCTGTAAAAATTGAGTAGCTTTGCGTGAGTTCTTCGACTATGACTAGCACAACCGCATGATATATCGACCAGGCCTGTCGAGGATAGTCCCGAGCTGTGGATGCTCGATCGCGTGAAGATATTGTCGCAGTCTGTAGTCGCCGGTGATGATAGGACTCGTTGGGCAAGTCGGACGGGAACGATCGCAGCAGCACATGTACGTGTGAGCGCGTGATAGACGGCCTAGGTGTGTGCTATTAGCAAGTCTGTCAGTACCGATCTCGAATGAGATGGAATTACACCTTTGTACGCGAAGGCCTTGAATACCTTCCTTGGAACTGAGTCAACCTAGATATCGGGCGGTAGACAGCCGTCAGATTCGAATATCTGATCTTTCCAACACAAGAGCAGCATATTTTCTCATGCCAAACATGTCGCACATGCGGGAGCCGCGGATGAAACTAGACAGTTCGGATGAACCTACCATGGGATTATCGTGGTCTCGATCGATGTTTGTGTTCTATTGAGCTGCACGTCCGAGGACTTAAGAAAGGATGACACCCTGATATCGCCCCCTTCTTGAGTCTCGACATGATAGCAAGGTGCGCCACGATGTGACCAGCCTTCTTCGTGATCTTCCAAAATGTGCCTCCGTATATGAAGTACGTGAAAAAGCGTGTTGTGATAGTGTTTGACATCCCGGTAGTGCCTGGACACATGCACAGCAATGAATAGACAGTGTTCGCATATTAGTCCGTCGGGAAAATGACTCACAAATCTCACGCAGAACCTACAACTCCGACCAAGACATGAGTGTTACGAACTAAGTCGTCGCACGATAAGATCCCAGCCATTCGAAATGTACCTTGGAAAAAGTGAGACATACGAAAGCAGTCGTGTGATCGCCTACACGCACATGGCCACGAGCCTGTGACTTCTGTTCCCTGATTTCCTGTTCCTTTCGGTGATGTAACCCCCATGCGTCATGTGAGTGTGTGCATCGAGACACAGGCTTGATTCGGCTCGAGCAGAAGCAACAATTGATCTTGGTGGCCATGTGTGACCGGTGCCTCGAGTATTCCACGGCAATGGCTGTGCACGCTGGACTGATTTGGGATATGAGTATTGTAAGACTCAAATGACCAGTCGAATACATACATGGCAGACATCGGCCAACGACTGTCGATCGCACGTATGATATACCTGCTGTCTGAGAGGTGTGCCGCCAAGGATGGATGCAAGATATTTACCATCTCGATACCTGACAGCAGCGTCTAAGTACGTACTCTAGAAGCGCGTGTTCGTAACGTTCCAGCTGATTTAATAATGATAAGTATATAGAAACTTGAATACAATCGCTACTCACCGGTACCGTTGTTCAATATTGTCTCAGAGCGGTCATGATCATGATTTCCGAGAGAACCTGCCTCACCTGCCTCACCAACCGCAGCCGTCACGCTTCTACCATCGATGGTCTACTTACGGGAAAACCTGTATCGATGTAGGTTCATAACCCATGGCTGCAGGTTGCAAACTGGCAGCGACATGTGTATGCGGCACGATCGTGGTCAATAACAAGAGTTCACTGCGTGCAAGGTCCACAATACGGAAGCGGAACATTAGAAGAACATTTGAATTCCTACGTAAAATGTATCTAGCTAACATATAATGCAAAACCCTAAAGAGAACATGCTGGGAACATTGAAGGCGCGCCTTCTGATTGGCTGGCTACAGGATACATTTTGTATGTTATTTCAATGTTCCGATTCAGAACATTTTGAGCACATTTTACGTAGGAGCTCAAATGTTCCTTCAATGTTCTGCCTCCAAACTGCGGACCTTGCACGCAGTGGTTCGCAGCTGCAGAGAATATTGTCCCACGCCAAGGTCACGTCTTGGACTTTGGCGAGTCAAAGTCCTCGATCGCGAGTGGTCAACTTGCGACACACAAATCATGTTGAGTTTATCGTATGTCGTCCTCCTGGCTGTATATACTGAAGATTCTGTTGTCTCCCAGGCAGACCAACGAAAATATGCTATCAATGAAGTGTCAGTGGTCTGCGATAGCGTGCGGAAGTAGTATAATTCGAAGAGCTACTTTCTATGACGAGTGTGGCAGGTTCCGCTCATGTTCCACCCGGTGAGTGTCTTGCAAAGCAGCCTTGAGATATTCTCTTATCTATGAATTCATTCTTCTCGGGTGTCCCCATGATCATCCTTTCGGTTCTGAGTGTGTATATGGGCCATATCTACCGGCGCGATAGCGCCAGTGATACATCGGATGGCGCTGAAATATCAGACTAACCGCAATAGTAGTGACATCTCGAAGGCTCGGGACCGTCAAGGCTGGTAATTACCTCCAGAGTCGACTTCCTCAGACCCATGCGGACGCATGCCTTCGTCATCATGACGGTTCTTGTCTTTCTGCTCCCGCTATTTCTGAGCCAGGAACGTGTCCATACTTGGGCTCTGAAGCTCCGATTCAGGATTTTGATTCCGGTTCAGACACATTTGGTTTCCGGAGTCGACCAACAGTCGGACTCTGTTGCCATCTTGGACTCCCGGCTGCATCACGCCGTGCGACTGCCGCCTTCTCCCGACTAATGCATCTCTTTCCTTATCACTAGTCGTGTGCTACAACTCGAGGACCACGCAAGGATGGACTATAAAAGCCGTCGCTCCAGCACATCGACTGCAAGGTGGTCATTCCTACGACGCCTGAAGACCAACAGGACGAGGAAAGATGATCGCTGCTACCTTCGTTGTTGCCGTGCTCTTCACGCTTGCCTTGGGCTCGCCCGTATCTCGCAACATGCAAGTGCACGAGAAACGTGACAGCATTCCGAACGGCTTCGTCGCGAGGGGCGCAGCTCCACTCGACCAAGTGCTTAAGCTCCGCATCGCCCTCAAGCAGAGCGATCCCGCCGGCCTCGAGGCAGCGCTTTACGACGTCAGCACTCCGTCTAGCCCCAACTACGGCAAGTACTTGACCAGGGAAGAGGCGAGTGTCACGATTGCTTGTACTCCTGCAAATCATCTTACGTCCAGCACCTTCATCAGGCTGCGTCGTATGCTGCGCCTACAGCTGAAACTGCATCGGCCGTGAATGCTTGGTTGACCGACAACGGGCTGACTGCGACCCCACTCACTCCTGCGGGCGACTGGCTCGGGTTCGAGATACCCGTCAGCAAGGCGAACGAGATGTTTGAGGCTGATTTCAGTGTCTTCGACTACGAGAGCACCGGGAAGACATCGATTCGTACGCTTTCGTACTCCATTCCCGAGAGTCTGAAGGGTCACATTGACACGGTCCACCCTACTACACTGTCAGTGGATGCCCCATTCCGTTGGCAAATTCGCGATACTGAATATTTTGATATGATAGCTTTGCCAGGCCAACGACTCGCAAGGCACCCATCAAGTATGTTCCCAAGAAGCGCTCCATTGCGGAGCGCATTGTCACCCGTGCCGGCGAGGTGGATGCTTCTTGCGCAAATGACACCAGTCCTTCGTGCCTGCAACAACTTTACGGCATCCCCACCACCGCAGCAACACAGTCTTCCAACACGCTCGGCGTGACTGGATACTCAAGTCAGTGGCCTCAGACCCAGGATCTCCAGGTATGCTACCAATCCAGATTAGTGTCGACGATGTTTACCTTGCAATGTAGCTTTTCCTGTCCAAGTACCGCACCGATATACCTTCGTCCTCGACGTTCACCGTCACAGATCTTGATGGCGGGTCCGATCCACAGTCGTCGGACGATGCTGGTGATGAAGCCGTATGCACATTCCCCAGTCCATGCAGCACGTCTCAGATGAGATGACGCATATTCTCACAGGACTTGGACGTTCAATACACCGTTGGTCTCGCTACCGGCGTACCGGTGATATTTCTGTCTGTTGGCGACGACAACTCAGATAATATCGATGGTTTTCTCGACTCTATGAACTACTTCCTTGGAGAGTCCGATCCCCCATCAGCTATCACTACCAGCTACGGCTTTTGGGAAGAAGACGTCTCTGACAGCATTGCGAAGTAAGCATTTCCTACACAAGTTATCCGGCGAGGTCAGTTCTCACACTGCTGCTGCAATCTTGTAGCAGTCTGTGCAATGCGTATGCTCAGCTTGGTACTCGTGGTACCACAATCCTGTTTGCGTCTGGCGATGGAGGTGTGTCCGGCGCTCAATCGACGTCCTGTACCACCTTCCTTCCTACTTTCCCTAGCGGCTGCCCCTAGTGAGCATCACACCTATTTGTCTGGTTTTTCCATGTTCTGATTGCTACTGTCCGCCTAGCTTGACTTCCGTCGGCGCCACCACCGGTATCAACCCAGAGACGGCCGCCGACTTCTCTGCGGGCGGCTTCTCCAACATCTTTCCTACCCCATCTTACCAGGCGGCCGACGTTTCTGCTTTCCTGACCACTCTCGGGAGCACTTATTCTGGCCTGTACAATGCCTCCGGACGCGGATACCCCGACGTATCTACGCAGGGTGTAAACTTCTTCATCGGATACGAGGACGCCATCTACACTGTAGACGGCACGTCGTGCGCGAGCCCCACATTCGCGAGCATCATCGCGCTGCTCAATGACGAGCTCCTCGCCGCTGGCAAGTCCACCCTAGGGTTCTTGAACCCGTGGCTGTACTCGACGGCTGCTTCTGCCTTCAACGACGTCACCTCCGGTGACAACCCTGGATGTAACACCAATGGCTTCACTGCAGGAACGGGTTGGGACCCTGTGAGTTCAACGGTGCCGCGTTCTTGAGATGTGTTCACTCACCTTGGTTGCACAGGTCACTGGTCTCGGCACCCCCGTCTTCTCGGCTCTGCGCACTGCTGCGGGGTTGTAAACGAACATTTCACGAATGAGAGAATAAATTCTGATGACGGTAACGACATTTGTTTGGGGTTCTATGGTCGTTGTTGTATGGGATGTTTGGGGAACGGTACGGACATGAATTCTGCAAAAGGTCCTCTGTTGTACGAAGGGTTCGTCATAGTGTCGAACTATATGGAAAGCGCGAATATTTCGACTGCTGCTCCTGTGCCGCTGTTTCATTCGTATGCCCAGTTTGCGGCGCCACGGGCGTGATCCTGAGTGGTATGTTTTTCTGGCACGCGTGCACGTGGTAAGCAGAGCTGTCTTCCCGCGTCGACAGGCGAGCTCGTCTATCGCATCCTTTTATTGGCTTTCCGTGTAATCCACGATCTCCAACTGGGCTTCAGCGTGGATGCGTTGCGCCGTGTTCACAACGTGCGTTGCTCGAAAAGACTGTCAATGTCATCTCGACTGACTGCCGACATGCTGCCTAGCGCATGCGCAGCTAGCTCACACTTTTCTCGCCACAAACACCTACTGCGGAACATTACCTGTCCTTGGCTTCACACTTGAACTTGACAACATCTGAAGCGGTATTTCTTCACGTCCAATGCTTGGGCGAAGTCGACAACGCGACCAGGAGCATGACGGTTCAGCTCGGCAGCCATTGCTCGACCACTCAGACGACGATCTTGCCGCAGGCGACTCCGACAGTGTCCTCTTCACTGTTGACGACGATGAAGATATCGAAAGCTCTTCTCTAATAAGCGTTGTCGATGCGGAAGCACAGCCCAAGACGGGGCACAGCGTCCGTTTTCAAGAGGACGTCCAAGTGATTGGACCCCCACTCCGGTCAACGATGGAGAGTCGTGAAGCCGGTGCGTGAGTCGATCTTTAGAGGCTCTTGACTGGCATCATTCTAACCATTCGTGATACATGGTACTGACATGTACTGTGCAGAATATGACCTAGACACGGACGATTTAGATGGCATCGCGCTATCGCAGCTTGAAGGCTCTCGCCGGAGCATCTCCTCTCGCTCGACTCGACATCCTCGTGACCAGGCCGTGCCTTTATTGGTGGGCCTATTGGACACTGCGTCCGCTCGGAGAAGCCTTGATGGCACGCTCCATCTGGATGGTCCCGCTGAAACTGGTGGTGTAGTTGAAGAGTTTGATCTCGACAGTCTTGCGGCGGAACTCCATGCAGGGGGCGGTATCTTCGATTCTGTCGCCAATATGGCGAACTCAATTCTTGGCGCAGGTTCTTCACACCCCCATCATGTGTCGTCCTCTTACTCATTCCGTGTTTTGTAGGAATTATTGGTAACCTACATCCTCACTCCCTGGCGAAGCGCACCCTGACTTCTTGTTTCTAGGTCTACCCTATGCAGTGCGGCAGGCGGGGTTCGTCTCAGGGCTTGTGCTGCTTGTGGTGTTATGCTGGGTCACAGATTGGACCATTCGGCTGATTGTGATCAACGCCAAACTCAGCGGACGAAACTCGTACATCGAGATGATGAACGAATGTTTTGGTCAAAGTGGGCGCGCAGCGGTGTCCCTGTTCCAGTTCGCGTTCGCTTTCGGAGGTCAGCATCAAGCGTCCTCCGTGTTCGCGTTCGTTCAGTAGCTAATTGCAATGATCCAGGCATGTGCGCATTTGGTATCATCATCGGTGAGCCACAAGCTGCAGTCATTCAACATGACCAACATCCCTTCGTCCAGGCGATACAATTCCACACGTCATCCGGTCTATATTCCCCAACTTGTACACGGTCCCAGTGTTGTCACTCCTCACAAACCGACAATTCGTGATCGCCTTATGCACCACTTGCGTGTCATATCCCCTCTCGCTGCATCGCTCGATACACAAGCTCGCACGCGCATCGATTCTAGCGCTGATAGGTATGCTGATCATAGTAATCGCGGTGCTTGTCGATAGCCCGCGCGTCAACCCAGCTTTAAAGGGTGACCCCAGCCTACGCTTCTCTGTACTGGGCCCCGGTGTCTTCCAGGCCATCGGGGTAATCAGCTTTGCATTCGTATGCCACCACAACTCGCTGCTAATATACGGAAGCCTTCATACGCCGACTCTGGACCGCTTTGCGCGTGTGACACACTTTTCGGTGTTTCTCTCGTTCGTCTCGTGCTGTACCCTCGCAATTTCGGGCTACATAGTGTTCACAGACAAGACACAAGGGAATATTTTGAACAACTTCGCGGCAGTGCGTGCGTCCCTATCGTAAATCCATAGAAGTCAATGCTCATGCGCATCGTGATTAGGATGACACCTTGATCAATGTTGCCCGCTTTTGCTTTGGACTGAACATGTTCACTACCCTTCCACTTGAGCTTTTTGTCTGTCGCGAAGTAAGTTTTCGTCATTTGTATTTGAGCTCCCGTAATCGTGTTCAATCATTTCATTTTAAGGTCCTCGAGCAGTACTTCTTCGCCAACGAACCTTTCCACATGCAGCGACACGTATTTCTCACCACTGTGATTGTCGCCTCATCCATGCTTAGTACGTCTATCGCTGTTATCTGTCCAATTTCCACTCACTTTACTACCTGGTATACTCCTCCGACAGTCGCCATGATCACATGCGACCTTGGAGTCATGCTCGAGATTACAGGTGGTGTTTCTGCGACCGCGCTGGCGTTCATATTCCCTGCAGCGTGTTATATCCGCCTATCAGATCCAGGCTCGCCATGGTTTGCGCGCTCGAAGCTGCCCGCCGTTGCGTGCGCAGCCTTCGGCACAATCGTCCTGTTCATATCTTTGTTCCTTGCACTGCAGAAGGTATGGACGCGTGAAGGCGATGCGCAGATATGTAGATGATGCGAAGAGACCGTCTCAGTGTGTTCACGATGCGCGTCCTCGGCTGATCATGCACACTGCTCATATTTATTCCGACGAGACCGGAAAGGGACAATGGGAGGACTGCAATACATACACCCATATTATTGCGCGGGCAATATCCGATAACGAGGGAATGGACAGGACAGAAGGACATGGACACACGGACTTGAACCAATCACGCAGATAGCACCCCGCATACATAGACTTCATAATTCCCATTCACCACGGCGCATCCACGAGCGTCTGAAGACCGGGTACCGCCGCAACGTCTTCCACTCGCACACCCTTGGCAACGCTTTCGGATGCCGACAGCGGGGACACATCGAGCCCTGTCCACTTTGACCAGACGTACTCGACGCGGCGTGAAGGCAGATCGTCGGGCGAGCACTGGAGGGGCTCGAACACGAGCAACCAGATTGCATCGTATCCGCCCGCTGGAGAGATGGGATGTCACTGGAAGATCTCGGGGCAGAATTGACGCAAAGAACGCACCTCCAGGCACGCCTCCGCCGATGACGCCTGCACCGGAGATACATGCGTCCAGCAGTTCCGTCTGTTCAGGCGGCTCTATCGGCACTCCAGCGAGCGTTCCCATCTCGCGCATCTTCGCGCGGACGCCCTGCAGAGCGGCGATAGGTGAGCGAGCGCCAGCGAAGCTCCGTACAATAGAGAGCGCGCCTCACCTCGGACAACAGGTGCGCCTCACAGAACGCTTCGATGATTTGCTGGTCGCTCTCAGACATATTTGGGTTTGCAAGCCACTGGTCATCGAAGTGTGAGCGAGACAGAGCAGCGGGGGGCTCCACACATACCTGCACGCTCTGCAGTGTGGAGAGGTACTTGACCGTCTTCGCGTAGGCGGCGGGATCCCGCGCGTGCAGCTCGGAAATCTGCAAGAGCGTCTTGCTCAGCGCCTGGTTCAGCTTGTCGAGCGCGTCCCAGAGCGCGGTCGCTGCTCCTGAATGAGTCCGGCGCTGTCTCGGCAGATGGCGCGACGTACCTGTAGCGCTGCTTTCTTGGCGCCACTTGAGCACCCTTCCCACGAGGGAGGGCGTGTCGCTCCCAGCATCGACGTCTGCTAGCATGAGTCGCGTCAACGGAGGGAGCTTGAACGGCTCCACACGATAGTTCCACGCAATGTTTGACGGTGAGACGGTCGGCAGGATGGGTTGGCTTATGAGCTTCCAAGAATGTCAGCGCGTCAATCTACAAGCAGGACGGATGTGTCGCGCGCACCGCTTCCTCGCTCATGAGCGGCTGCAGCACGGCTGGGTCGAAGCGCGTGTACAGTTGGCTCCCAAAGACCGCCGCGGAGACGTCGAACCCGCTGCCGACCTTGCCCTGCGCGAAGCAGTGCACGTACTGCGAGAGGTTGTGTGCGAGGCGGCGTCCTTGGCTTGCAGACTGCGTGCCACCCTCTGTCGCAAACGAGTCCCGAGGTATGACATTGAGATGCAGGAGCAGACCGGAGATGAGCGACGTGATGAGTGCCGCGGATGAGCCGAGACCGGTCTTGTGTACGTCGGACAGGCGCACACCGGTCGGAGTGAATGGGGGAAGCTGGGATAGCGAGGCCAGTGTCGGCGGGAGATTTCTGGCTGCTAGCTGCTCGCGTCGGTTGCCTGTTTGCGATGCACACCGAAAGACTGGACTCACCTGTGCACGCTGGGAATAGAAGTCATTATCGCCAGCGATGGTGATGTCGAGGCCGTAGGACAGACGATTTTGCAGTGCACCAGCACTCTGGGCCTCGAGTGCAAGTGTGAGGGTGCGCTGAAGCGCGAGGTGCACAAACTTGTTGCTGGACACCCATGTCTCCGGACTATCGACACACGCACGCTGAGCACACACCACAGCGAACAGAGGCGACTCACTCGTTGACGGCCTGTTCTACGCGCACACCGAAAACGTCGAAGGTGATAAAGTAGATCCAGGTTGCGTCGACAAACTGGGGTGAGCGAACGCGGATCTCGATCGGGCGACCAGCACGGGCATGTGCATCGTCGACGATGTCCCGGACAGCCGTGTAGAAGCGCGCACTGGTAGAAACGACGACGCCTGAGAAGGCAGGATCGAGGACGAGATATCCGCCCGCGAGGAGGACCTTCCCCGGAGACGACACGACGGTGATGGCAGCCATTGAGAGAGGTGAGCGGCAGAAGTGAGTCGACCGCTGCTCGGCGTTGTTCTAAATAATCCGACGGCTGCAGGAGGATAGGGACCTTATTTGTCGCGCGTTCTCGAAGACATAAGGAAGACATCTCGCTGGCGTGATCTACTACTCGGACGATGCTCACATTGCTGTTGTGGTTTGATAATCCCGCGACCGGAGCGGACGAAGGACCGGACGCTGCTCTTCGTTTCTATGTAACCCTCAGCTTCGTCGGACACTGCCAGCTGCCATGTCGCAGATCTCGCTCCGCTGCCGCACTGAATTGGGATCCAACCCGCTCGGAGCCAGCGAGGGTCCATTCGTACGATACAGTAGATACCCTGCGCTAGCGCCCCCCACGCGCGAACCAATTCTTCTGCTGTCCACATGTCGAGTTCGTGCATCCTGGACATCGCAGCCCCAGCTGGATGCTCGTGGGTCCGGACTTGCCTGAAGCGTGCTCTCTCAGATGCACCGCTGCCATGTCGCGAGAGCGCGGATGAACACCGGCGAGTCGTTCAGCGATTCCGCGCGATGCACCTCTATCCCGTGCTGGAAGCACCGGACTCATGCTCAGCCACACTGATGACTAGGTAGGACGGCGCGGGCTCACCTCTCTCGCTTCCTTCGCATACTCCAAGTCGAGCTCGTACAGGGTCTCGATGTGATCGCTTGTGAACGCAATCGGCACCAACACCACCTGCTTCCGCCCTAGGCGCGCGAGACCCTTGAGAGCCTCTCCCGTCTGCATGCCCATCCACGCAGACGGCCCGACCTGCGATTGCCACACGAGACGGAACGGATTCGAGTGTTTCAGGCGGTCCATTACCGCCGAGACGGATGCGGACACCTCCAGTACGTACGGATCGCCGCGGTTGACGACAGACATCGGGAGCGAATGCGCGGAGAAGAGGAGCACGGTATCTGCACGGGTCGCCTCCGGGAACCGCGCGAGCGCGCGCTCGATATTTTGTGCGACAGCCTGCATCTCAATGAGACCTCTCCGCTTTCGCAGACCAATGCCCGTGGGCTCACCTCGATGAACCCGGGGTGTGTCCCCCAGCGGTCAATCACGCTCCACTGGACCCCGTCGCCCACGTCGCCCGCCTTTCCCCTTCTGTACAGCTCATTCAGACTGCTGCCTGTCGTGCTGCAACTGTACTGTGGGTACTGCGTGAACGCGACGGCGCGCTGTACGCCGTCCGCCTTCATCTGCCGCGCGGCCTCGTCCGTGAGCGGGCGCGCGTAGCGGAACGCGACGTAGCTCTTATGCGGCGCGGTCGCCGGGTTGAGCTCGTCGAGCAGCGCGGCCATGCGCTCACCCTGGAGCTGAGTGTAGCGCAAGATTGGGACCCACCGCCAATGTCGGTGTACTGTTGCTCAATTTTGGGTGTGCGCCGGCGCGCGATGAGGGGCGCGAGGACCGACTGGAAGGGCAGCGGGATGAGGTCGCTGTCCGAGAAGAGGTTCTTGAGAAAGTCGTGGGTCTCGGGGACCTGGTAGACAGGATTAGTCGTATGGTTCACTAGAGCGTATAGACCCTGGGCTCGGCAAGAACACTGGATGGTTTCATAACGTACCGTGGACGGCCCACCCATGTTCAGCATGACGATGGCTTGCAGGATGTCAGGATGTTATATGACGTCGAACAGCAGCCGAACCTACCTGTTGGGCTGCGGTGCCGTGAGGAACCCCCGAACGAAGAGGCTTCTAGCACTCACCTCTTCCCAGCTCGGGGAGCATTGTTCAACGACGCCAATGACCGAGACAGCGGACGTGCGCTGCTGTGCACGTCGAAATGTGCCATTTGGATCAGGAAATTTTGTCAACGAGCAGCTAGAGGGGGTTCGAAGAAACGTCTCAGCGAGATCCCAAGGAAAGGGAATTGAATGGCCAATGCGGGCGCATGCATTTCCCTGCGAAAGTTCGCATACATACGGAGGAGAACGTGAGTGCTTACTGAACTCATTACAAAATTCAATATTACGAGTAATAACTGTTGTTGTAGTATCACGTGGTCGTTTCAATATAGACCACTATTATGTAATTCGAATTATGACCCTAGGCGCTCATTCACTACTTGCGACCACACTCTCTGCACCTCGAATCCTCTGCGTTACCTGTTAGAACATATGCAGTCAACACAAGAACTCGAGCCGATTGTGCACATCCGCGAACTCAAGAAAGACCGCGTCAACTTCACCCTCGAGAATGTCGACCTAGCGTACGTTCATGTCACTGCACTCCGAGATTGAACCTGACCCTGGCGCAGACTGGCGAACTCGTTTCGCCGTGTTGTAATAGCAGACTTACCCACAGTTGGTGAGTACCTCCCCCTCTCCCCCTTCTGACACTGAGGCAATGCGCACCAGCAATTGACATTGTGGAAATCGAGACAAACACAACATTCCTCCCAGACGAATACATCGCGCATCGCCTCGGCATGGTGCCGCTCATCAGCACGAACTGCGACGAGGGTATGCGGTATACCCGAGTACGCACCACGCGCTTCGAGCCTCCCCTTGTCCGCACCGCAGCACACTGACGGCCACCCCGCATGAAGGACTGCACATGCCTGTCATGGTGTGACTATTGCGCGGTCGAGCTGTCGCTCAACGTGTCGTGCCACCAACCCGGTATCACGATGAACATCACGAGCCAGCACCTGGACGTCGTCCCGATGCAAATCGCCCATGTCAGCGGCCAGGAAATCCCGGATGACAACGGCGAGGAACCGTCAAAGCGAGGAGAAAACTTTGGGTCTCCCGTAGGAAAAGGTCCGCCCGGGCCCGCCCAGCGCTCTGTCTGTGTAGCGATGATTGAGCCCTGTCCGCGTCACAGACGACCCGTCCGTCGAACCCGTCCTCATCTGCAAAATCCGGATGGGGCAGGAGCTGAAGATCCGGTGCATAGCGAAAAAGGCCCGTCGTCGCTCCTCGCGTCCCGTTGGCGCCGCTGACATGCAGCGCAGGGCATCGCGAAGGAGCACGCGAAGTGGTCGCCGTGCTCGGCCATCGGCTTCGAGTACGACCCGCACAACAAGCTGCGGCACACGAGCTACTGGTACGAGACGGACATCCGCGCGGAGTGGCCCCTGAGCGAGAATGCACGCGAGGAGCAGCCCCCGCGCGACGACGAGCCGTTCGACTTCAATGCGCGTCCGAGTAAGTTCTACATGGAGGTCGAGACTGTCGGCAGCCTCGCTCCCCAGGAGGTCGTCCTGAAGGTGTGTCGCGCCGTTCTCGGGTAAAACGCAATCCTGACGGCTCGCGCCAGGGCCTCCGGGAGCTCCAAGCAAAATTGGCGAACTTGATCTTGGGTATGAAGGCAGAACCCGAGGTCGACGCGATGCCTGGCGGCGACGTGCAGCTCGACGTGCCCAATGGGCAGGTCCCGCCTGCAACGAACGGAGCTGCCAGTTGGGGAAGCCCTGTGCGTGGAGGATGGGGCACGAGCCCAGCTGCCACGAGCCCGAATGGCACAGGTGCAGCGTGGAATGCGACACCAGCACAAGGGCGTGGATGGGGAAGTCCATCTGCAGCCAGCGGGAGCAGTTGGGGAGCTCCGTCGAGCTCAGGCTGGGGAGCAGAATCAGGTGGCTGGAGTGTATGAGTTCACTGTTGTTGTATCGTATCACTGTCCTAATGTTCTTACTGTCGTTGGAGATGCCAATCAATACTGACTGTTGCCAGCGGACAGCATTCCGGGGTGGACAAGTATACATTGGTGCAGTTGTGGTCGCTCCGACATCAAGTCGCAGCGGACACCGCAAAACTACATCCTCCCCGACATCAAGCAGCAGCATTCTAGCGCAGTGACATCGCCTTGTCCGGTCAACATCACTGAATTGTGTGCCACAGGACACCTTCGGGTCGGCGTGGATGATGTACATCTACATACGGGTCCGTATTTCACGCCTTCTATATATCAAGCATCAGTAAGAACTCATCTCTGGTGTGGCGACTGCATCTCGATCTCCTCGGGCATCTGTATCGTCACGGCAGATGGCATGGGCGGCCCGGGCGTCTGCTGGCTGGGGCGGGGCCGCGGACTGGACGACGAACTTGACGTATCATGCGGCACCCGCATGTTCATCTCGTCTTCCTCGCCAAACACGTCCTGCGACTCGTCCACTGCGCGGCATACATGCAGTGCAAGTCAGAAGAGCGCCGCGCACAGAGAGACGCGAGCGCACGACGTACACAAGACCGCATTCTTGTCCGCCATGGCCCACCCGGCCGTGGGGACACGAGGCTCCTGCGCGGCGCTCGACTTCTGCGCCTGTTCCTCCTTGCGGTCCGCCTGCTTGACCTCGTCCCAAGGGATGAGCGTGTAGCGTTCCGGCGCGGGGGGCGCGTCGGGGTCGCCGGTGGGCCCGAAGACCTGCGATGCGTGCAGGGCCTCCTTCAGCGCGCAGATCCACTTGTTGCGCCGCATCGCTAGATGGAAAAAAGACGCGTTGCAGATGGGCAGACTGGCCCCGCACGGAGTGACCAACACGTACCCTTGAGCGCGCCCTGCTGCCAGTTGCTCTTGTATCTGATGTCCGCAGTGAGCGTCATCTTGGCCTGCTCCTCGAAGTCTGTGGACATGGACATGCTGAGCGCGCTGCTGTCTGGACAGGCAAAGACGACCGACCGACGACTGTGACATCGAAGATGGCCAGGTAGTCGCGCCGCTCCGCCTTGAGGAACGCCAGCATCAACTCGCGCAGTTTTTCGATTTGCTCAAACGACGTGGCGTATGCCTAGAGAACGTGAGCCAGGGGCGAGCCTCATGCGAAATCGGCACGCACCACGTCAAACACGAACGACTCCGACATCTGCACGACACCGAGTCAGCGACAGATCCTCACACGATCGCAGACCACATACCTGCGGACTCCGGCGCATGTTTTGGATGAGCTGCAGCACACATCAGCGGAAGCCCCATGTGCCACAGGTCTGCGAACCCACGTATGTGTTCAGGAGCGAGTTGGGCGCCTGTACAAGACACGAGCTCGCATCAAGGAAGACGGTGCTGAGCAGGCGGATCTCCTTGACGGTGTATTCCTTCAGGTTGAACGCCACACGGTCACCGACATCGTACGGGTGCTTCACGAACAGGAAGATGATGCTCGTTAGGACCTCTGCGAGACTCGAACCAATCAGCCAGCTCAGGCCTGTGCTGACGTGTGAGCGTATGGCACAGACGACATCAAGGGATACGCACCGAGCACGAGGGTACCCGCGCTCGTGATTAAAGTCGCTAGTTGTGCTTCCTGTTTTAGAAGACATGGTTCAGGGGAAAACCACGGTGCAGAGAGAACAATCGTACGAGTGCAACCGCAATGATCAGGATGGCGACGATGACATAGAGACTCATCAGTATATTGTCGAGGCGTCCGACGGCGCTGTCGAGATCCCGCATGGAGTGCTCGATCGAGAGTTGCTCGCGGTGGAACTCCCTGCCAACCTCCGGTTCAGTACCATGGCTCAACCCCAGCGGGCAAATACCCACATGCATGTCATCTCGACCTCATCGCGCGTCGCATCGCCATTCGAGTCCTTGTCAAAGATCGCAAACGCCATTTCCGCGTCCTCTCGAGTGGGGAAGAACCGTGCGATGTTGTCCACGACGAGCGATTCCGCGCCGGGCTTGACGAAGGAGTAGTAGAGGCGGCGCGCGAGCTAGTATGCGCAGCGTTAGCGAACCCAGAGCGCGTGCTCTGCTCACACACCATCCGAGACTTGTTAGCAGACTCCAGTGCAGTCTGCACCATGGCCTGCGGCGAGTTCGGCTGCAAAACCGAACTATATGCGCGCCGAAATCAGCTCCGCCCATTTAGCTGTACATCTCAGTGATCTCGCTCACCTCCCGGCGATCTCGGACGCGACGTTGCCGAGCGCAGTCGTGGTCGTGGTCGCGGCGTAGCGCACGCCTTTGAGCGCCTTCTTAATGAGCTTCCTCGGGTTGACGCCCGTCATGCGCTTGTTGCCAACATGCCCCGCGTGCAGGGTGTCCGAGCGCCACGGGATATCGCTTGAGTGCTGGTACAGCGTCACCAGCACGCGCATCGCGTATTTCTGGTCCGCGATGCGCTCTTCGCAAGCCGCCGCCGTCAGCTGCCGCATACATGCATACAATGCAAGCAAGAGGCACACCTGCGTACGAACGCTCGTGGAAGTTGTCCGCGATCCACTGGATCGCAACCTTCTCGCCGAGCAGGATCGCCGCGCAGATGAAGATCGCGAACATGAGCTTCGCGAGCAGCGACAGGATCGCACTGTCGTCCGCCGTCGCCGTCGGGAGCTTGCGAGTGATGATCAGCGGCTGGAAGGAGACCCACACCGAGAGCGTCCACGCGAAGAGCGCGATGTATCTGACGAGGCGCATCAGTACGCGTGCGAGCAGCTGCTCGGCGTGTTGGGCATACCGCTTCAATGCCGCGATCCAGTCGATGTACCGACGTGCGCCTATGGCGACGATCCCGATTGTGTGGCGGGCGATGTGGGGAAGAACCATACTGTTTCGCGCAATGAGCACAGATCGGGCAATTGGACTTGCTGGCTTACGCTACGGCTAGCGAGCCCCACCATCCTGCGAGGCTTTGTTATTTCATGTATTCTGAACAGGAACAAACTTAGGACATACCTCCCCACACAACGGTGAGCCAAATACTCCACCATATCAATTTGACACCCCAAACCTGCAGAACATGAGGAGATCCGACAGATCGTTAAGTCTGGGGCCACTCACAGAGCCATTGGGAAACTTGGTGAATCCAAGAATACCGGGGATCCATATTATTCCCATCACGGGTATGATAAAGAGCGTCCATCGCGTCACAATAGACACGTTCAGTAGATAGTTGTAAAATCTCGAAAACTGTAGACTGTCCGTGAGTAGGATGTGATGAGCATGACGAAGGCGAAAGGAACACGGGTCTTTCCGACGAGAATTTGAGAGCAAGAAGTGGGCGACTGCAGAACATGATAGCTGTTGACTCGGTGGGAAGCGGTCACAATGCTACCATCACCATTCCAGTGCGAGAAATGTGATGCTGAGCAGATCGACCGCCTAACACTTATTTACGATGCCTCTGTGCGCGTTCTGAGCTTGTGCAGCGCGGGACCGGAACGCACTAGAATATGTGCAACGCCCTTCTCTGCCACCACCGGTGTACAGGGTCGGGTTCCAGGACGCACATGGGGCATGGCATCAATCACGCGGAGCACGCCGACGCGCCGCTTCGCCTTATCACGGACGGCGTACCCATGGTTGCGCACAGTGCAGGCAAGGGCCTCGCACCCGACGGTCGAGTGCGATCGGCGCAGGAAAAAAGATGAAGGGGTGACCCAACACGGGCGCAAGAGGACACATGCCGGACGCAAAGAAAAATGCACGGACCTTGTTACTGGGCATGTCGCCGTCTGCAAAGGCGAGATGGGCCTGGTGGGCCTCGCGCGCATCGAACTCGGAGTAGCCGTGCTCGAACTTGCGGAAGCTGCCTGCGAGGACGTCCCAGCTGGAGTTGCGGGGGTGGTGGGTCGCGTCGGAGGGCGTCTGGCGATCGTGCATGTCGGAGTAGGAGCGGGCCTGCTCGGCGTCGTACTGGTGGAACGGGGCGTTCTTTGGCTCCGGCATGGTTGGGCGATCCTGGGTGGGCAGAAGGGGGTGTGAGGCGAACGGGTCTTCGGACGGTGGGGGGGAGTGTGCGCGCAGCGAAAAGGAGGCTGAGCGGTCTTGTAGCGGTATGCGGTTGCCCGGCATGAGTGTGGAGCTGTATCGCCAAGCGAGCTAGCTGCAGACGCTGGAAATGACAGTGAGGGTAAGGAACGTCAGGAGGGGGGACGGCAGAACTGATGGGTGGGCGGCAGGAGGGGGAGAGCATGCAGCCGAGATGCGGCGGGGAAGTAGGGTCTTGACAACCTCTCGCGTGCACAGCTGCGCTCAGTGCGTGGCGCAAAATATGCTGTCTGCCTAAAATGGCCGTCTTTGACAGTTGCGGGGACCTCTTCCCAGTCACCCACCCCGTGACCGACGCGGTCCTGTGATGTGACTGCGCTACTTGATGGCAACACGAGGCTATCGTCTTGTTTCACATCAATCTCGTGGATCTATTATATTAGTTTGTAACGATACACTTCATCTCGTAGCCGGGAGAGGTTGGCTGTGGTGGGCTGGCAGTAGATCCTCCGGCAAAGAGATCGGACACCGTGACATCTCAATCTGACACACGATGCATGACGTCGTCCCCAGCCACCCGCTCAGCAACTAACTATCGCATTAAGCACGCTGAACCTAGCCTCCAAGTAGTAATAGTGTGATTATAGCGGTCCAACACATGTGCAGCACATCCATACAAATAAATACCCACTCGTCCAGTAACACTCCCCCTCACCTCAGCGGCTGCCGCCGGCGCATCCGCAGCCTCTGCGCGCCCGACGTCCCGACGGACACAGGGACGCCAATGGCGGACGCAGGCCCGCCAAAGGGACGTCCGACGGCGGCGGCGGCGCAGCGACCGAATGCCTTCGGGGCTTGAAGATGAGCGCGACGATAAGCCCGAAGATGATCAGCAGCAGCAGGAATATGCACTTCCTCCGTCCCGTGTTCTTCTGGTATCTGCACCGGACGGAACCAGTCAGCACACGTAATGCGTACATAAAACGCTGGCGCAGCACCCACCGCGTCGCGACGTCCAGCTCCCGCACCGCGTCCTCCATCTGCGCCGCCGTCTGCTCGATGTTGTACTCGACGCTGTCCAGCAGTGTGCCCTGGTCGATCACCAGCACCGACAGGTCCTTGAACAGCTCCGCCAGCGCCGCGATCGATTTGGCGATCTCCGTCAGCTCGCGGTCCCGCATCCGCAGATCCACGTCGCCCGTCGTCATCTGCTGCTGCGCCACCGTCTGGCTTCGCGACTAGAACGCCCGCACAACGATCAGCACGATCCCCAACGCCCTGCGTTTCCCCGACGAGGGCCCGCACGAACAGAGCTGACGCACCGCTGCAGCCGCCTCGACGTCTTCGTCCACCGCGGACAGCCCTTCCGACCCGCGCAGAGACACCGTCCCCGATGCGACGAGCAGATCCTGCTTCTTGATTGCGTGGCCCTGGAGCTCTGCATCAAGCGCGGTCAGCGTTCGCACCCCGGCCATCGATGGGCCTACACGCATCCGTCGAGCACTCACTCTCCATGTACACGCGCTGCTTCTTCCGGAAGGTCGCGCTGAGCTCCTGCACCTTCGCGGCAAGTCCGCGCTGCACGTTCTTCGCTGCCAGCTCCTGATGGCGTGACCCGCTCGGATGCGAAGGAGGGAATGCGTGCTGCGGTGCCGACGCTATCCGCTGGATCAGTGCGTGGCACTGGCGGAAATCCTGCCCGGAAGATACAATATGAACATGCGTCCTCATTCACAGCGCGCCCTGCGGCCAAAATTGGACAGGGTGTTACTTTTGTGATGTCTGTCGTGGACGCCTCGATCTCCCTCTCCTCTGCAGACCGGTCCGAAAACCCCGGCAGTGCGTGTTTTGCATGCAGCTTGTCAAGAGTGGTGACTGCAAATGAGATGTTATGTGTAAGTCAGTAGTTGCCCCATGGACCCACGAGAAGAGGAGTGGTATTCAGTGAACCCTCCGATTATCGCTATCGTGCATTGATCCATACACGCCAAAATCTGGCCAAGTGACTCGTGGCCTCCTTACGTCGAACTTGGGTCATGCAAGAGCGTCCAGCGAATTCAAACGGCTGGCTCAGGAGCACCACTGTTCCTAGCTTCCACCCTAGATGCATGCGCCGGCTCGGAACGGGGGTATTTTAAGCGGAATGCAGAAAACTACGCCCCCATTACTGAGGTACGACGCAATCTGCGGAAATCAGGTCACCCGGATCAAGAGATGGTACAAGTTGCATGAACAGCCTCATAAGCAGGTGTGAATCCTGGAAGTTGGTTCTAAATTGAACCGTGGGCGAACTTCGCGCTTGCCATTTAGAACACATCACCTGTGTAGATCGCGAGCCTTCTGGCTTGGTGTCGCCAGAAATAGCCACGACCAAGAAATTTGCCCCGGGCCAATGATACATCGCGCACCTTGCGGGCACGTCCACGTTGGTAGAATCTAACACCGGCCAATAAGATGGCAAGTGTCATGCAGTGCAAGAACAGGGACAATTGTCTCTAAATTGAGACACAACACTACGTGTCATGTGTCAGCCAGCTTGGTGTCACCACATGAGAAGCAAGCAGATCTTCACTTGCCCAGGAGGTAACAGTTCCCGAGTTTGGATCCAGAGACATGGCCGCTTCCTGTGCTGCAAGTGTCTTCACGATTTTGCAGCATCAGAAGCCACTTGCATGTCTTTGGGCGGGAGAGACAGCGTGACTTGGGAAACCTCGGATCAAAAGGCAATGACCTCATCCAGCGAATGGAAATGTGGCGCGGAAGGAGATCAGACAATTGGTGTTGACAACCATCCAACGGCATGGAAGCCGTGGTATGGCCGGACAACAATCAAAATTGAGCTCGTGAGCCACGCAAGCGATGCCTGCGGAGCGAGCAAGGACACAAAGTGCGCGACGATAACCGGGGGTCCGCATAGAAACAGACAGGACACGTACTTTTGGCCTGTGTGCCGACGAGTATCCCCTCTACCTGGTCCGCAACGTCGACCCTGTGGTGTCGGCAATCGATTAGTGGGAAGGCACGCTATCACGCCATCTGAATGGGCGCGGAATACGGAAATGAAGGGTACCATTTCGGCGGAAGTTCTGCGTCGATGGCTACGTGTCCGGGCGTAGTGCTGTCGATGAGACGCTCTTGCTCGTCGCCGTCATGGAGGGCGTCGTCGTAGGCTGTGAAGGCGCGAGAGCGGCGGAAGCGGGAGGAGCCTGCGCGCGAGTCGCGGTAGGAGATGAAGAGAAGGGTGCGGGAGCGGGTGGTCGGGGACGACGAGGACGCTGAAGACATGTGTTGGGCAGCGGGTGGCTGGAGGTGGGCGTGAGCGCCGTCATGCCGTTGTTTGTTTGGCCGGGAGCGGATCAGGGCGCTCGGAGTCGGAGTGCGAAACTGGGGTGGCGGGCGCTCGGTCGTCGGCTGGAGCCTGGAGGTGCCACGGGCCACGGGCCACGGGGCGCGCAGAGTCGCCGCAGACGGTGCCGGTGAGCCACGGTGCTGTGGGTGGCGACCGGTGCCGTCGCTGGTCCAGGAGCACCGACCTCGACGCACCGCGGCAAGTGGAGGCCATGCGACCGGACGGCCTCTGCTGGCCCTGCGGCCGCCGCCGCCGCCGCCATGGCTCTGCTCATGAGGTCTTCTCTATTTGAGCCTTGCAGCTGTCATCACCCATCGTGGCCCGCTATCACTTTCATCTCGTCTTCCTCGGCCACCACCATCTTGCAACGTATTGATCCTTATCGATCTCATTCCGGATCACCCTTGCTCTGTGGCCGTCTTGTGACTCCTGGCTCTCCTCAATTTTCTAGCATTTCTCGCCGCAACCCCAAGTCCGATCGCTATAAAGCCTCACCGGCCTCACCTGTGCCTCCTCCACTGACCAATCGCCCTCCGCCCCCTGTTCCGCCCAGGACCTTCCCCTGCTCGTATAGTTCCGCTCCCAACCCATCCTTACCTCCGTCTTCCGTCACCGTAGGCCCATTCCTATCCGTCCTACCTTCTCCGAGCATCTAACAGCCTCCGATGTGCAGCTTCTTTCCACCGTCCCTTAATATGTGCAATCTCATAACGTGCGCTGACCCCACCCTCTGTCGCTTCGTCCGCTGACTCGCCTCCCTCCTCCGCAGTGAAGGCACAAAGTACGCTTGTGGGGTATGCTCGCTGTCCCCCTCTTCCCCAGGCCAGTGTCGCTGACTATATCCCGCCTCCAAGCACTACATAATCGTGTGTGGCTTCCCTCCGTCTTCCGTGCTGCTGCTAAAACCCTATTGCTGCGTCTCCAGGAACGCAAGACAGGCAAGGTTGACTGCAACAACGACAGATGCACAAAGTCGGTCCGGCACCGCAACCCGTGTCCGAACTGCACATGTGAAAGAGTGAGTGGCCTTCGCATGACGTCGCCGTTTGTAGACGCTCATCCCGGCGCCAAGTATTACGGACCAGATGCCAAGGAGACCATCACAAGCGTCAGCAAGAACTTCTGCCCTGAATGCAGCCCTTGGTACAAAGGCCGATAGGCCGTGCCCCGACGTCCGTCTGCCGTTTCCTCGGTCCCTGGTCGCACATACAGTTACCTTGCATTTCGATGCTGTTCCATTGCTGTTGACTCTCATCGCTGTCGACATTATATCTATCGCATCACCCTCTATTGTGTATTCTATAGCATAGATCGTCTTATTATACCTAATTCCTGGGTTGTACTTCCACACCACGCAAGGTCTGCTCTGGATTGAGCAACGTTACCATTTGACCGCCAATCCAACGACTTCGCTCTCAACAG
Source organism: Amylocystis lapponica (assembly GCA_022376435.1). NCBI lineage: Eukaryota > Fungi > Basidiomycota > Agaricomycetes > Polyporales > Postiaceae > Amylocystis > Amylocystis lapponica. The sequence goes on from JABYQE010000020.1 coordinate 198,541, forward strand.
CTCTGTACTGAGTCCGGAAAAACCGCCTACGCCGCGCCTCTGCCTCGTCGTCAAGCTGGGTGCTCCACTCTGCTGTTGTATGAGAGAGATCTTTGGGACGACACAGATCAACCAATGCGCGTGCAGCCATTTCGTTAGCACGCTTGAGACACTCGTCGGCGCGGGTATCGTGCGACGTCGGAGGGACACCGCGCCAGTACGCCTCCTCGACTTTCTTCGTCCACTCCTTGTCGCCCCACTTCGCCCCTATCGCCTGCACGCCGCCGTCCGCGTCGTCCTTCACGCCGCTGTCCGCCCACTCCCGCGCATATCCCTCTTCATCCTCCTTGCGCTGCGCCAACACCCCCGCCGGCGGCCGCAGCTGCCCACCCCCGTTCACACACCCCCCAGGGCACGCCATCACCTCGACATAATCATACCCCCTCCCCGCCTCGCCCCCCTCGCCCCCTTCGCCCGCGGCCGCGCCCTCGCCGCCGCCAGCCTGCCCGCCGCCCCGCGCCCGACCTGCACGCCTGCCTCGCGGCCCACCTTGCGCACGACGTTCTGGAGGTTCCGGAACCCGTAGCACTTCGCGCCGCGGAAGAGCACCGCCCCGCTCGCGGCGTCCGCCAGCGTGTGCTCCTCGTAGTCCGCGCCGCGCACCGTGCGCACCGCGAGCGCGCCCGCGCCCTGCGCCGCGAGCAGCGCCTGCATGTACGACCCCGAGCTCGTGCCGGGGTGCGCCAGCAGCGCGGGGACGCCGTTTGGGTCCGCGGCGCGGGCCTCGCCGGGGACGGGGACGGAGAGATCCCATGCGCGCTCGCGCATGAGGAGCTCGAGCTCGCCGGTGGTGAGCACGCAGTCGACGTCGCGCGTCGCGTACGCCTCGTTGTAGAAGTCCTGGCGCGACGCCTCCAGCTTCTTGTCGTAGCATGGCATCACCGCGACGTGGTAGACCTTGTCTGGGCTGCGTGGCGGCGCGTGTCAGCGGACAGGGGGAGGCGCGAGAGAGAGGCGGCACGCACTGCTTGCCCCACTGGGGCGCGAGCCACTCTTTCACGAGCGTGCCCATCACTTGCTGCGGGCTCTTCGTGCGGCTGATGAAGGGCAGCATCTCGGCGTGTGTCTTCTCTGCGTAGCACACCCATCCGGGGCACGCGCTCGCGAGCATCGGCAGTGGACCCTCGCCGCGCTTGCGCTCTGCGAATTCCTTCGCGTGCTCTAGCAGCGAGATGTGTCGGGCAAAGGTCGTATCGTAGACGTGTTCGAACCCCAGTGCTTCCTTGCAGAAGGCCTCGACCCGCCGGAGGATCCGCGCGAGGTCGACGGGTTGCGAGCTGCTGGAGGATAGGGACGCGGCGAGGGATGCTAGACATTGGGGTGCGATGGAAAGTACCGGGACCTTGTGGAGTTTGGAGGAGGGTTCCGGATTACTTGCGAGGAAGTTCAAGACTTCCGTGTGGGATTGCAGTGTGATGAGCACTGATTCCGCCGAGGTGATGCACCCGCTGTGGTGCGATCGCTCGTTGAGCCTTTGCGTGGCTCAGACAGATAAAATGAGACATACCTACATGCCAGACAGTCGTTCAAGCTGATCTGCGCCGTCTCTAGCCTCTGGCCTGACTTGTTCGTGGACACACCATCTGCGGAGACTTCGTAGTACAACCCACTCGAATCGACCTGGATCTGGGTCTACGCTGCGGTGTGAGATCCCCCAGGAGTAATATGGTCGTGGTAACCTATCCTCACCGATGCCGCTCCAGGATCCTGAGGCTCTACCTTGTTGGTCTGCTCAACGGGCTTGATGCAAGCTTGCGCGGGGGTAATGAAATCATTCAGATCGGTCAGTGTCTGCACAGCGAGAGCTCAGCACTGTGTAGCTACGGTTGACAACGGAACATACCAGGGCACCTGAGAACGCCATTAATTCTGAGAGATACGACACAGGAAACAGCAAGGAGCAAGGAGCAGAGCGGAAAATGTCATGACTCTGCGTGACAAATGAAGACTGCAGCCACTTTACGTCATCGCCATGGCCGTATATGGAAGCCCTTCAAGATCGTGGTAGTCGCGGCCCGGGCTGGGCACGAATTATTCGTAAGTATTCGACATAGCCATGCTGGCATACAGGAGTGCTATAGAAACAATACAACTTCGACTGAGACATAATGTAGGGAGCGCGTACATCAACAAAGGAAGGAACACTGGCACAACGAAGGGCATAAGTTACTGTAAATACTAACACAATGAGGCGAATTTGCACAAATACACACTCGAGAACAAGAAGGAATGGCGGCAATATAATGAAGATACCGAATGGAAGAACGCACGACCCTAGTCTTGACGCTGCGCCCTTGGCTGCACAAAGCTTCCCCGCAACCACCGGGTGCTCTTCTCCTTCCGCAGCATAGCTCCGGTCATGGTACGCGTCCACAGCTTGCTCGCTCTCGATGGAAGAGGCTCCGGAGTAAGGTTCATGAAGGACAGCTGTCCCGCGTCCTCAATATCCGGTGGAGGCGTTGCTGACCGCGAAGCCAAAACTGTGGGTTGTACGGGATCTAGCTCCGGGATATCCGTAACAGCAGCAGGAGGGACAGTGGAAGCGAGGAATGAAGAGTGTTTCGAAGTCGGACGTGAACGTACATCTCGAAAAAGGAAAGGCATGGCCTTGTCCCTGCGCGAATGTGCGCGGCGTCCATCGGCTTCGTTCTCCGATACCGGCGATGCTTCTGACGACGACAATATCGAAAATGGCTTCTTGACCATCATGAGGGAGGAAAATCGAGTGGGGGGCTCGTCGATGGTAGCACGGGATCGTCGCAACTTCTCAAAGTCAAATTGTGGAAGCAACGTAGGGTCCGACAGAACTTCCTTTTCCTCTGTCGGAGTCGGCGCGAGAGAGGGATGCGAGAAGCCCACCCGCGCAAAGGTCGTAGGAGTGAGAGAGATGATAACCTTTTCGGAATGTCGGTCGGAAGGGGATTCGTCATTTCCCGGCGGCAGCAACCAGGTCGGAACGTCCTTTACGGGTTGTGTATCTATTACATCCATCAAATTGCGATCATCCGACTCAGGCTCTGAGTCGGAATACGCAATGGAGCCACCGGCGTCGGGGGAAAGCGACCCGTCGTAAGTGGCGCTGTACGAGTCCAATACGGACATGCTCATCTCTAACCGTGCGAGGCTCTCGTCAGGGTCAATGACGGTCAGCCTATTGTCCACAGCGGTCGAAAACGTAGATCGAACGCTCATGTGCGAGAACCGCGAGCTCGAGGAAGGCGGGGTAGGAGGAAGAGGAATGTCGGGTGGTCTGTCAGGAGAAAATCCAGCACCCAAATACCGGGAGAGCCTCGGAACGAATATGGGCGGGGACGGGAATGCCGCAGTGATATCCTCCACTGACAACGCCGGAGACACGGACGCGTATCCGTCTTCTGTATGCAGGCACTCGCTCCTGCGCCCATCCAGCATTCGTCCTCCGTTAATATTCCGTCGTTCATCAACTCCACTGCATCTCTGTGCCATCCGTTTCCGCGACGAGATCCCTGATACCTCGCTGCCATCATCGCTGGGGCGATGTTCTTCCAGGGAGCGCTCGTGCGGTAAGAAGAGCACTGCATGGCGTTTCCGCGCGCGTTCCGATTCTGCACTGCTGGATCGAGATGATGACGCATTGGTGTGCTGAGCCATTTTCAGCCCGAGTCCAAGGCGACGCTGCGAATGTCTCAATCCCTGCCATCGCTCCGTGGACTGTGTTGGCCCGATGGGCAGCAAGGAAGGGCTGGAGCCGCTGGACAGAGATGGGACCAGCAAGGCAGAACGCGCACGCTTGGGTGTGGAAACACCACACCATTGTACGCGAAGAGGCCGGACGAATAGAGGCTCGGTGTCTGGTGGCCTAGCTGGGGAGGCGTACTGAGGGTGCTTTCTGGTGGACTTGGTGCGGGAGTGGTCGGGTTTCCCTGATTGGAGGGTGATACGACCTCGAGATCAGGCGTCCCAGGGGATAGTATGTGGGTAGAGGAGGGATAGCGGTGTGCTTGCTCGGACTGGGGTGTAGCGAGAGACATGGCGGCGCATGTGGGGTAACAAGTTGAACATATGATATATCGTGGATGCGGCTGAGAGCGGACAGCTGTCATATATCTCGATCAGGAAGCAGTGATTGAGTTGAGTGAAAATGCGAGGATAGAAAGCCCGAAACAAGTAGAGTGATGCATGCCATTTGGCCGGGCTGTGCATGCAACAAGCCCGACCTTGCCGTCACAGGATGCATCCCATAAGATGTCTCATAGTTCCGCTGCAGCGGCCACGGTAGGTTACGAATGCGAATGCATTATGCATTATATCGAGGATGGTGAACATAGGCTATCTCACCAATAATGTGTGCATCCTCTTAGGAATCTTCGACCTGTTTCGAAGATGAAAGACATCCGTACGACCAAAATGGTTTCGAGTGCACATGCCATATCGAAGGCGGTGTAACAAGCTCCGACATGTAGCAATAAGGTACGTGTCGAGCCTGATGGCTGAGCTTCATGGGTGAGGGTTTGGCTCAAGCATGGTGCTATCGCCGAGGACTAGTTCATACTGAGGGTTTCAGTACAGTGGTACTGCCAACGCCGTTGCGAGCGGAAGTGTAAAAGGTGATCGGAGATGATTTGCTTCGTGCACTGCCTTTTTTGGCAGTCCTGATTCTCAGCCGCCTCGGAACGGATAGCGGGCCGCCTGCAAGCCATGTTTGACATGCACATACTGGCTTGTGAAGGGCGTTTTGAAAATTTTGTCGTACTACATATAAAACCTGCCTGTCTCATTGTTGCAATCTCCAGATGCGAAGTCCCGTCCGCTACCCACAAATGTTCCTCGTCATTCCACCCGCGCAAATAAATGATTCCCTCGAATGCAACTCCGGGCAGCGATGCTTGATGGAAAGTTCAACCTGCTTCCATCCCCCTTCCCCTCCAGCACGAGCCGCCGCAGTCTGTCAAAATTGGCTGCGCGAGTATCCCTCAATGCCCCGCCAGTCGAGCACACGCAGATCGTCGAAATGCGCGTGCGTGACCACCCGCACGGTGCACTCTGAGCCAAGCGAGCGAATGTCGACCATGTCGTCGATGCGGATCGCGAGCGTGAGCTCCTCGAGGTGCGGCGGGACAGGTGCGCGAGCGTCTGGACGACCCAGGGGAGCGACTGGTTCTCCGGGACGCACATCTCGTAGAAATCAAAGTAGAGCTTGCACGTGCGCAGCTCGGTGCAGTCTGCGAGGGCTAGAGCATTACCGTCGAGGATACCTGGAACGCGTCGAACTCCGTTTCAGCCAGAATGGACGCGGACAGCACAGGGTACTCACATGAGAGAGCTGACGCTGGCGCGTTGCGCAGTTCGAGATGTTTCAGGGTAGGCCAAGCACACGAAGAGTGCTATTCAATACGAAGATATTCAACCGTCGTCGTCGTGGTGGCAGAGACGAGCCGAGTCTATCTGCGATCCATGTGGATCCGCAGCACCATGCGAGAAACGGTGTGATTAAGACCAACGGGGTGACGATCTCCAGCCTCCGCAAAGCGGGTGGAAGAGACGGATGGATGACAACGTCGCCGTGGGGGGAGACGGGGGGATACATTCTCGGAGCGAGAATTCTTCGAGGAGGGGGAAGGACGACACCAATGTGATGAGATCGTCAGTCGTGTCAACACGGCATCGCGATAGAGCCAATCGTTTGACGGTGTTGAGCTGTTCAACGAGGTCGCGCACAATCTTCCCTCTGATGCCCATTCCCGTTATTTTGATTTCCACCACCACCGGAAGACATCCCAGGAATGGGCATCCTTCATCTCTCCATAAGGTCGACATCGAATGGGGACTGCATAACTCGAGCGTTGTGACGAAGCGTCCGAGTTCGGGCGCTGCAAGCAAGATCTCATGAAACAATCTCGAAGCATGCCAATCCATTCGACTTGACTGGAAGCGGTGATAGCGGGCTGTCGGGAGCCAAAGACGAGAGGTGAGACTGCATGCTGCGAGAGCATTGAGGTCATCGTGTAGATAGTCGATAATCCTATCATATAGTCTGGAGGAAAACGAGAGGCCATGGATGTCCTGCGCTAGGTGTTCGGTCGGAAGTAGTAGCGTGCAGGAATACACTGAGCTCGAGTGATGAGTGTATGATGATGTGTCAAATTCGACTTGTGAGGCACGTGATACAATGTGGATTTTCTTCGCTGGAATTACCTGAGACGAACTCAAAGATAGAAAAACGACGGCGCAGGAGTGATATACAGTATGCGCGACCCAGTCACGGTTGCAGCACCACATTGCGAGCATAATAATTGCAGATGTCGCACCGTGAAACAACTTAATTGTACAAATGTAGATAGCACTTCCGTAGGCCCGTCTAAGAGCACGCTCATGCCAAAGCACCCTGAATAAAGAAAACGGTCAGCCCAAGTACATGGCCAAACAAAAAGCTCGTAAGCATACCATTGGGTCCCAGAGTGGCAGGTACGTCTTCTCGCCGCTCTCGAACACCTTGACAAGCTCCTTGGGCGCGAACGCCTTCGGGACGACAACCTGGTACACAAACCTGTGCCCTCGTTAGCCAACTCGTGCGACGATCGGATGTGGCGCGGGACACGCACTCGTCAACCACGCATCCGTCATGACAAAGTAGCCCTTGTCCCCGACGCATCTCCCCACGAGTTCTCGACCTTGTATCGCACGGGCTTCCCGTCGTGTCGAGGTGCACGCCGGATATGACCATTGCGTGCGTCATCGCCGACTCGCCTGTCTGCAGGCGTCTGCCTTGGACATGCCCAGCGTGATGTCGAATGCAGTCTACGAGAGCACAGTGAATACGCATACAGGCGCAGGGGGACAGTGAGGTGACGCACCCCGTAGTCATAGAGGGCGGTGTCCATGATCCCGGCCGGGCTGTTGGAGAACTGTCCGACGTCGCAGCCGAAGAAGACTGGCTGGCCTGCCTTGATCATCTTCACGATCGCGTTCTTCAGGTCCACGATCTCGGTGTTCACGTCTGTCCTCGCTATCCGTCAGGCTCTGGCACACGCGAGACTGCTGCTATACATACATAGCACCTCACGGCCGCCCCACACGTTGCCAAGGCGGTCTACGGAATAGAGTTTCCCGTATTCGTTCCGCGGGTCGTTGATCAACGAGAACGACTCCGAAGGCTGGGGAACGAGGTGTCAGCTCCCTTCGCCGTGCAGAATGCAGATAGAGACGCACTGAGTGCTTGTCGGTCGCAAACGTCTTGTAGAATTCCAGCGGTGTGCCCTCCCAGTGACCTGCCTTACCGTCCTTGTCATAATAGTCCCACGTGAACTTCGTGTCCTGCTTGAGCGGGACGCCGAGTGTCGCGCTCATGACGGTGTACACGTCCTTCATGAGTCCTCCTTCTTGGCTCGGAGTGTGCTCAGGATGGCCTCCTGGCTGAGCGGCTGAGCGGACGCCTAGGGACGCAGAAAGCGAGCGAAGAACGAGTGCGTGCTCGCGTAGCTTGCACTTAAGGAGCTTGTTGAGGGGTCCACTGAGCGAGGAGTGCAAGACTCGGGGTAGACCGCCTGGGGCACGACACCATAGGTCTGTAGCAACGCGAATGAGCTCGCTGAATTCGCGTTGTTCATGCGGGAGACGCACCTCAAGCAGGTTGACTACCATGTCCCACTGGCCTCCGTCGCTGATGAGGTCAGACGCGGTGTGGACGACGAAACGATCGTCGATAGGGAGCTCCGCGTTCTGGATCGACAGCTCGAGATAATAGTTCGACTTGTTCAGCTTATCCCAGAAGAAAGGTACGCCTGCCACGGACAATATTAGACACATATCTCTTATCGTGTGACGCGACATTCTATCCCTCACCTGCGAGAGCTGGAAGTCCTCGAGGTTCAGCTTCTTCATGGTGTTATACCGTAGAACATTGGTGGTGGCAAAGAGCCAGCACCTGCCGGACGACTTCTGATTAGTGATCGGGCCAGTCTTGAATTCGACCTCGGTATTGAAGACATGAGGAGCGCCGATCTGCGCCGCCCGGGATATGAGTGCATCCTGATAGTTGGAGTGGTCCAGGATGGTGCGCGCGAGCAGGAGGCTCGGCTTGGACGATACCTCGGCTCCCATGACTCGACATTGGCTGGCGAAAGCGCTCCAGTTTGGAGGTCGCAGACCGAATGTCGAGAGAGGAGAAGGAGGACGTCACCTCATCGATTATCGCTCGCTTCTCATCTACAGAAACGGGAGAGACGACAGGTGTAGCAGGCTTAGACGGGGAGGCACCCATACTGACGACGAGGTGGTGGTTGGAGGACAAGGCTTAGTCTCGGGCGAAGCATGTGTGTATCGGCGATAGATATAGTCTGGTGGACTTCGAGTCCCAGGCACACCTATTCTGGTAATTAGCTCGCCACTTGAAGCACGAGTGACTGGGCTGATAAAGGATTGTCCGCCTATTGGCCGTCCCCCGCTGTAAGCGCAGCTCAAGGCACCTAGTTGCCCGCGGACGAAGAGTTTGTTTACCTCGGAGGGATTGCAGTAGCGGAGCATATGGTGCGCAGGCTTAATCAAGAGATATGTCGCCAAAAGGAGATCATATTGGGTGGCCGATGATGACATTAATGACAAGGGGATCACTGTTATAAGCGCAAGTCCTTTGGTTCGTTCGATACATCTATCGACTTGTGTTCAGCGATTCATAGGACAGGAACTTACAGAGATAGATGACTCGGACAAGTGACGGCAGCTGGTACTGGCAGAGGGGAAAGTGCCGGCGTCTAACCTAATACATAGTCACTGCTTCTGGCCGATAAGATAAATCCCGAGGCAACCGACGAGCTGTGAGAGGGGTATTCTTCTGTTTGCAAATACGCTCTATTCCCAGTGATCACCTTTCCAGTGCAGCTTCTAATTGGCTCGAGTAGACTTGAGCTCCAATGGAGGAAAGACTCGTAGTATGGTACGTGGACGGTATGTATAAATTATTTATGATCGAGTTCTTGAATCTGCTTCCACTCGTTCCTGCCGCAGTGTGTATATTTCTATAATATTGTATGCGGACTGAGGCCTTACCGTACATTGTGTACGTTTCCCTACCAACTTCATGATAGCAACAATGGAAGTGACTTCTTGAACGTGCTTATAATAATATACATATATGGGCCGTTGGTCTTTTGGTTGTCAAAAGCCTCCTCGCACTTGGATCCACTCCCGACTGGACTCTAGCTAATCCGTCAGCTTCACGTTGAGCGCCGGGCACTTTACTTATAATTAGCGGTCGTGTCGTTACCTCAGGCCGCACGACGATCAGTAGCATCCCAGGTCGACCTCTGACCTTCTCCAATGCCCGAGGAACTGCATGTTGATGTCGAGGAGTCGGCAGCACAAACCCCGACGCCCCTGACGGCATCAGAATCGTCGACGACCCCAACGCTCGACTCGCTGCTCTCGCCGACCGACCCCGACGCCCATTTTTCCATCCGGGAGTCAATCGCATCCTCCGACGTCACCGACGATGCTCGTTTTTCGACCGTCTCGCTCAGCGCACGCCAGAGCCTCGACTCCACGCACGCATCTGTGATCTCGGACGCGTCCTCCAACGCACTACAGGACGACCGGCGGAATACGTTCTCTGCCAGCTCCCTGGAATCGACCGCGGAGACGCTGCCTGTACTGCAGGATGGCCGGGGGCACAAGAAAACGGCGTCTACCTCCACCATACTTTCCGCGAGCAATGTCCAGTTCTTGTCCGAGGGCGATCCTGCTTCCCGCAGAAGCAGCATGGAGGCCCAGCAGAAGCTGCAGGAGGAGCTAAGCCGCAAGTCAAACGACCTACAAGAGGAATCTGAGGATGCGGTGGAGAGCTCTATTGATTGGGGTGCGTTGCACTTTTGCTGAGCCGAATCCTAGTGCCTGATTTTGACTCCATCTCTACCTTTGTAGACTTTTGGGGTGATGTGGTTTCTGGTGCGTAGTGCTCTCTCTACGAGCGTGTTGGCGCCTGTGAACAGGGAGAAGTCCTTAGACTATCAGAAGTTTGCGTCGGAACATCCAGAGCAACTTGCTAAGGCCATCGAGCGTGGCATACCGAAGACATTACGTGGTATGATCTGGCAGCTAATGTAGTGCGCTTCCGCCTGCTAGATTTGCGGACGCTGCCTCATGCTGACTCTGTCTAGGTCTGCCTCAAAGGACCCCGAGCTGGAAAGCACGTATATACGTCTGCTAAAGGAAGCTAGCCCACATGAGAAAGCCATCACGCGAGATTTGGGCAGGTAGATGCATGCTGCTGTGACTGTATTCCTTTGTATGCTCACCGGTCTGTTGAATTTCAGAACATTCCCGCACCACGCCTTCTTCACTGATGGCCGCGGCATTGGCCAAGAGAATTTATTCAATGTGCTGAAAGCATATTCTTTGTACGTGCAGCCTATGTGGGTGGGTTGCGTCTGCTCAAAAGCCCCGGAAGGTATGATGCCCAAGTCGGATACTGCCAAGGGCTGCCATTTGTAGCGGCTATCCTATTGCTCCATGTGCGTTTCAGGGCAGTCTTATGGGAGTCTAGGTTGACCCAGGAGCGTTCAGATGCCTGACGAGGAAGCCTTTTGCCTCCTGGTCAGACTCATGCACTCCTACGACCTCCGAGGGCATTTCTTGCCCGACATGCCTAAATTGCAGTTACGATTGGTATGTACACCTAATTTTTTGGTGTTTCTGGGGCAACTAAATTGTACATCTAGTTCCAGGTAGAACTTTGTTCGTCTTGCCTGCGGCGTAGCTGACACCGTCTGCCAGTTCGAACGACTGGTAGAAGAGCTAGCACCTGTAATACACATACACTTCCTAAGACAAGGCATCAAATCGAACATGTACTGCTCACAATGGTTCCTGACAATGTTCAGTTACCGGTGAGTGTTGGCGATCTGGGTTCTGTTGCAATGACCCTCAGGGTGCAAGTAGCTTTCCATTAGACATCGTTGTTCGAATATACGACAACTGCCTGGCGAGCGGCATAGAGGCCATGTTCACATTCAGCCTCGTGCTCCTGCTCAAGAACGAGGAGACGCTACTCTCGCTCAAATTCGACCAGCTTCTGGCGTTCCTCAACACGCGCGTATTCGAGGTGTACCAGGCAAGCACAAGCCTCTGATATCTGTATTCATACTGACCTGGGATCGCTGCAGCTTGAGCCGTCAACACCAGCATCTGCGGAAGGCGAGACGCCGACGGACGCGATATACAACGTGGACGAGTTCGTCCAAGACGCCGTGTCGCTCAAGATCACGCCGTTTATGCTCGACTCGTACGCGCAAGAGTACGACGAGATCGTGCGGACACGCGAGGCACATGCTCTCGAGATGGATGTCCTGCGGAATAGCAATCGCAGCCTGTCGAATCAAGTGTGCGCGGATCTCACCGTTGTGGCGTTCACATGTCGGATTTTGACGGCGGCTGTAGGAAAAATCTCGAGGCCAGTCTGGCGCAGCTCAATACTGAGCACTGCGAGGTTCTCGTAAGTCGCTTCTGAATTCTCACCTTGTGTCGTGGAGCTGAATGTGTTGTGGGACTGCAGAACGAGCTGGTCAGGGCACGTTTGAGGCATGAAGACATAGAGTCCGAGCTCGTCAGGTACAAACTCTTGTATGTTCAGCCCTGCCCATCGTTGGCCCGGCCCCGTTCTTACGGTTTCATGTCCAGATACGCCGAAGCGATGCATAAGAGTGAGGATGCCATGTCCTCTCACCGGATATCTGCCGTACTGTTGAGCAAGAGGGGCAGCTCGAATACGGGCGGCTAAGCCAACAACTAGTCTTCTTTTTATCGTTTCGTACCATCATCGCACACGCATTTCGAAGTTGTATCATGCAGTCACGCACTTGTATCCATGAGCAGCTATTTATCGTTCATGACCAGGAATTCTTGGAGAGCTAGATCCAGTGATCCACGAAAATATGACAATATCGTCTCTGGCTCAATCAATATTGTCTTTGGACATTGAAAAAAAAAAAAAGTATGTTGCAATCTGGTTTACGAAAACAGGATCTGGTCAAAATGACGAAAAATAGGAGTTCTCAGACACCTGCCGTTTACATGCACATAGCAACAACTCGTTTCGATCGAGTGACCTCGGGGTTATGAGCCCCGCGCGCTTCCAGCTGCGCCATGTTGCTGTATGAGCACTACAGCAACATGTTTATATGGAGTGCAGGAGTTGAGTGACTTTCGACACTCTTGTTTGGCGGCAGTCCAACCATAAGTCATAGCTTAAGTACTAAGTATCTATGTCAAGGGCTCGGAGTAGCTCAAACAAGATGATACCCAAGTATGTCTGATGGCTGTTATCCAGGATCCCGGAGACTACAGCTTCGCCCTCTCGCTCTCGCTCCGTATTCGTACAATAACTTTGCCCCATGTCTTGCGCTGCTCGAGCGCCAGGAGACCATCCGACAGCTTCTCCAGCGGGAAAACCTCGCTGTACACCACGGGCGTGATGCGGCCCGAGGAGAAGAGACTGACGGGCACACATAAGCATCGCCAGCATAGTCGTCAGCGATAGGGTAGACACTCACTCGAGCAGGGCTTGCCAAACTACCGGGATGCGTTGCAATTCGTTTTCTGGTGATGTGAGACTCATGAGCGGTCGACCCTAATATCGGTACTGCGCAGCCAGAGGCACATACTTGTGTATGCGCCCCAATGCACACCGACGATTGAGACATTCTTGAGCAGGACCAAATTTAACGGCAACTAAGAGCAGGTGAGATGCGGTGCGTGCAAGGTCCAGATGTCGAACTACCTTCTCGATTTGGCCTCCGGCGAATCCAACCACGACGGCCCGGCCCTTCCATGCGAGACACTTAAGAGAGTCTACACATAGGTGCGGGTAAGAAATCGTGTCTTCTAGCGCGGCACAATGTGTTCACCTCTGATCATACCAACGGGGTCATAAACCACATCGACACCCTTCCCGCCGGTGATCTTGAGGACTTCCTTTTGCCAGCCGGGCTTAGTGTAATTCACCGCGTAGTCTGCACCACCGTGGCGGGTCGAGATATCCAACTTATCCTGAGAACCCGCCGCCGCGATGACCTTTGCGCCCAGAGCTGCCAGACGGAACTGAGACGATGCACTGCGACGACAACGAAAAAGGAATATATACCTTTCGCTATCTGCAATGCTGCGATGCCAACACCGCCCGCAGATGCGGTTATCAGAACCCATTCACCTGAAACAGGTTGTTATTGACACTCGGACACGGAGCTCTGCTCACATGCGAACCTGACTTGAGCTCCGCACGACCCACGAGTCCCTCGTAACTTGTTGGCCATGTGATGTACATGCCTGCGCGAAGAGAATATGAGTCCTACGTGAAGACGTTCGACAGACTCGCGCACCGGCTCCTTGATCGAAAGTCATATTGTCGGGAAGGGGGGCCAGCATCTTCCAGCTGGCTACACACTGATCTGCGTACGCCCCCTGCGAGAAACCAAAGACCCTATCTCCTGGTTTGAATGGGCAGTCTTTGGGAACGGGTGAATTCTTGGCAATTTTGCCTGCAAACTCGGAGCCCAGGATGAACGGGAATGGCGGCTGGACCTGGTATTTCCCTTGACATTGGAGGATCTATAGAAGGCATCGGCAACTGAAAGAGCTGCTGAAGTGGAAGGACTCACGTCGTAGAAGTTCAAACCAGCGCTATAGACGTCTATCAGAAGCTCATCTTGGCTTGCAATTGGAACTGGGACGCTGTGAGTGAGGGGGATCTTGGATGGGTGAGCATATTCTTTAATAACGAAGGCGCGCATTGTGAGCTACACAGGGTCAGCGAGGTGATGGTGCAGGATTGCGAGGGGATGCTTGAGCCGAGCACGCTGCATCGCTGGGTCGGCGCTCGGGGAGACTCACGCACTTCCCCACAGCACATGATTCTACTTCCGAGATCAACTCTACGAAACGCCGAGATGGGATCTCAGTTTGGCTGACCTCTGGCAGGAACACTATGAACGTTGTATGATATACACTTGATGCGTCGAACTTCTGTCTACGAGATGCTACGAGATCTGTCATTATGCGGTGGTATTCTTATGCGAAGCCGAACCCTTCTCCTCCTTCGTTGATTGCAAGCAATAGCTGTTGTCGAAGCATTTCGTACGAGGAATACTGCGGCAGGTCGATCTGGTTGAAGCCTGTCGTATTGGACCCGTCAGTAATGCCCTACAAACCAAAGGCTGAAGCTCACAAGTGTGCGCTTGCGGTAGCCGGTCGGTGTCGCCGTACGCCCTGTGAATTGAGAATCTCTGTACACCCTGCACGCCCTGCAACTCGACGAATCCACCAAGGGGCACGCGGGAGGTACCTGTCGCGAAGCTGAGTACTTTTGCTCTCTCTTCCCGGTTGAACGACTTCAGCGCGCGCCACCACCAGACAACGACAGGGTCCGAACTCGTGTAGCCGCTGTATTCTGTCGCACCGCGCCACTCGTCGACATCGATATCTGGAGTGCCTGAGATGAGTAGTTCCAATTCTTGCTCGTTGAACTGATAGAATGATATCAGGTACACTGTGAGGGGCGAATAGGTTAAAATCTCACAATGGTCACAAGGTCCTTCGGTATGATCTCATAGAATCCTGCAACCAATGATTCGATCTGGTCCTTGATAGACGAATACAGTCGGTACTGCGCAGACAGCTGGACAAATTCGCGCTTATTCTCCTGCGTGACAGAGATCGAGGCTCCGTTTTCCTTGAGGTCAATAATCTTGGTAACACCGAACTGAACAAGGCATTAGAATCACCATACGACGGAAGCTGGACCTTATCACTCACCTCATCAGCCTCGACGCTGAAGGTCAGCTCGAGCCCACTAGGGTCATTTTCGAGGATCCAGCATAGCGAATTATAGTACTCCGGGTCCACCCATTCGACATCGCGATAATCAACCGGCTTCCCAAGGAGTTGTCGGTACAGACTACGGGCAAAGTACGCATCGAGTAGACGTCCGTCGTAGATGGCCTTCCCGATGATGCGACCGACAAATTTGAAAAAGGAGAGGTGCTCGGGGTTCACCCACGATGCCTTGTTTGGCTGGTATGTGAGCCTGTCTGCTGCGCATGGCTGGAACAACGCATAATTTGGATCGAACATCTGCCGCGCGAGGATCTGGAACCATTCACGAGTGACACCACCGGCATCGACTCCCTCTTCATCATAGAAGCGCACACTGAGCTTGCCGTATTTGATCTGGTCGCCGGTCTTGCGCTGCAGGTACTGGAAGCTGTCCTCGAAGACGCGCTGTCGGCGGACGTTCAATTGCAGCGTACCGTGGTGCTCGCGTGAATGTGGACGCCGGTGGACCTGCTGACTGAAGTAGTTCCGCTTGTTGTCGAAGTCCAGGACGCGTGGATTGTTCACCAGAAGAGAGAACGAGCCACTCATCAACGAGGGGTTGTTGCGGACCATGAGATTGAGGACTTTACGATGAGCGTCAGTGAAAGTGACGAAGAGGTCCTCCATCGTTTCACGAGTCGTCGCAGGAGATCGCGGAGAGACAGAAGCCCGTAGTATGCGTGCGGTTGCTCCGGATGATGACTTGGGCCCGACATACTTGCACACAACCATTAGAGACTCGATGAGTGGTAAGAGAACGGTCGCGATATGCTCTATCTCCGGGTTCTCCTCGATGATGGCCAGACAATCGCCAAGACGTTGCCAAAGTGATGCGAATCGGAATGCTTCGTAGATACCTTGTACCTTCTCCACATCAGCGTCGCTGGCAGTGCTAGGTGGTGAGGTCGTCGGCTTTGGGGAATACATATAGTCGATCGTCTTCAGCACTCGCAATAGCTTCGCCTGATCCGAGGAGGCCGGCGAGAATTGTGCTGCTATTGCGCTGGAAAGGACCTCGCCCTGAGCCTCGTGCAAAGCAGCAGCGAGCTGATCCAACGCGGTGAACAGGCTCTGACCAAATTCCTGTGCTCTCGAACGTAGCTCATTAGCGACGACATCGCGAGCGTCGGGAATGTAGGACAAGTGTTGGATGAGCGCCAGGCTTAAAGAAAATGTCCGTCCTGAACATTCGCCAGCCGTCAGGATGTTGACGACTGAGCGCAAAACAGTGTGCGGAATGACAGGTGGGCTGGCTAAAAGGACCTTCTCATCAGTGCTCTTCGCTGTTGTTTGGTCCTGAGCAGCTTCATGAGTAGGCGCAGCCGCTACATAATATCATCAGCACGCGAAATGTCAACTTGATGGATCAGGACTTACGTTCTGCAGATTGGGTCGCTGTACTAGATGCAGGAGGTGCAGGTTGTTCTGTTGACGTGAGAGGTGAAGGTGTCACAGAGGAAGGAACTACAAGTTGAGCCGCAGATCCCGGCGCAGAAAGGACTGCGGAAGTGCTGCCAGCGGTATCGATCTGTTCTTTTTTGGTATCCTTCAGATTGGCAAGACTGGCAAGAGGACGTGTAATGGTTGCCAGAAGAGCAACAACGGACTCCACGACTGATGGCGTTCTGAGGACGGGCTGCCGGTCCAACAGACTCAACAACAGAACCACAGGGGTAGTGGGTTTGTGGGGCTTGCTTTTCCTTGCCCTTCCCCTTCTTGGATACAGTCCGACGAAGTCCAACAGGCAGCTCGTGCTCGGTGAGGAAAAATATGGAAGAGAGTTCGTTGTAGCTGACAATGTAAGTCAACGCTTCCAAGCAACGTTGGACCACAAGCTCCGGTACGATTTCGTTCTGACCTTGAGCAGAGGTAAAGGTACCGAAGTAATCAGACGGCATCCGTTGCTTGCCGATGGCCTTTGGAGTCTGCTGAGTTGTCTGCTTCGAGCTCCGGAAGGACATCTGCGCAAAGCTCTTGTCGATCGCCGAGAGATCTCCAGAGCCATCTTGGAGGATATTGAGCAAAAGGTTGAAGAGATCTATACGCGTCTTCGTGTTCTCGCAGAGGTTGAGAAGTACCTTGTGAAGAAGTTTCTTCTTTAGGACATGCGGAAAGAATAGGAGACGCGCAAGGACCGCAATGGAGGGTTTGTCTAGAAGCTGGATAGCATCGCGTGATGATGCTTTCTGACCTGACTGAGCGGAGGCGGCTGGGTGTGGATCATTACGCGCCACTGGGTGGATGTTTGGAAGGCGGGCGTTGTCTCGGTGAATACCTGCTTCGGCGACCATGTGGGAGGGTAGGCTTTGTATGAAGACATCATCGGAATCCATGAGTACGACTTGGCGTAACTGAGGGTCAAGACTGGCAATGAAGCTAGCGGGATCAATCTCCGCCGGAACTGCAGCATTGGCTTGCTGGCCCGGAGGATGCTGCACGCGCTGTCTCGCACGCTCCATACTTTCCTGCTGGAGGATTTCAGCACGGATGTCTGGCGGTAATGCGTCCAGGAACTCGTCGCTGATTTGAGAGTCGGCAGGACGTTCCACTCTAGCAGCACGCTGATTGCGAACGTGTTGATTGAGGACTTCTTCTCGCATATCGTCTGGCAAGGCCTCCAAGAACGTGGGATCGATATCGGTATCCGTGATGTCCACAAGATTGCCGTGAATCATGACCGTAATCCGCTCCGCAACGTTGGAGGTGCTCGCTTCAGCAACTGGTGCTTCATCCACGGCTGCCTCCGGCACTATAGGATTGACAGTATCCGAGGGAGCCTCGAGATCCTGGCCGTCGTCTGGAGGAGCAGAAGAGTTTGAAACGTCCTCCATCTCTGTGTCTCTATCGACGGCTTCCGCGAGTGGTGCATCTGTACGAGCCTGAGAGCCTTCATCCAGCAGGGCTTGCGCATGTTCCTGTTGCATCCTTTCTTCCTCTTCCAGTCTGGCCTTCTCCGCTGCCTCCTTTGCGGCCTCCTCTTCTGCCTTCACTTCGGCTTCGCGTCGTCGCACCGACTCCTCCTCTTCAGCCTTCCTGGCCTTCCTGAGAGATACAATAGCAGCGGGGAGGAGTGCCAAAATCACATGATTATTCAGCTTTCCGATTCGACCTATGTCGAATCTGCCATGCAGCATCTTAACCTCTTCCGTCCATCGCTGTAGAGTGACGAGGGGCTCGAATGTTCGACCTTCAGACCGTCCTTCCGTGCCTCGAGGAGCTCTCTCGAGTCGAATGGAGGCTGAAATATGACCGCGACCATGCCGTTGTAGAGGGGCCAATGCACCTGAAGGCACATCGATGTGTATCGTTTCTCCAGCTCCATGTCCTTGAGCGACAATATGTTGGAAAAATTGAGCGGCCCCTTCCCCCATGAACTCTTCGAGGGTTTGCAGTATATCATGCGTCTGTGTTGATGACACTAGGCCCCTTTGGAACCGACGTGCGCTGCGTGATTGCGAAGCAGGAGCACGGGTAGGCGTTGTAGCAGGATCGACCAGCAAAGGATGGACAATATTCTCTGGAGCGGATGCAGTCGCATTACGAGGTCTTCCAAAGATTTCCAGGTCGTCATCAACTGCAGTGCAAACTTAGAGGATTCCGTAACCGCGCTTTGTGGAGGAAAACATACCCATGCCTCGGCGACGGCCTGGTCGCATGCTCCCTGCCCAAAACATCGGTTGTCCGTCTCGCTCGTTGGCATTCATTGTTCCATCCGACAGCACGTGCGCGAAACCAGTAGCAATCTCGAAGACATTGGCGGCACTAGGATCCTGGTCGGCATCCCCGTACCTACTGATGTGAGAAGTAATTCTAAGCCGTAAGCATGGGGACTTACTCGTCCTCAGACGCGTTCTCTCCTTCGTCGACATCCATATGCATGATGGGAACATTATCTATGTTATTTCAAGTCAAACCGCATGATGCTGAGGACAGATGGCAGACTAACCTCCTGCTTCTTCCTCGTCATCAGGCTCCTCGGCAGCGTTCCCTACACCATCACCATCAACCGCAATATCCTGAGCAATGCCGTGAGAACAACATCGAAGCGTAAGATCCTTGAAGAGCGTCGTACCTGCCACATTACCTCACCCTCATCTTCTTCGTCCTCATCACCCTCGTCGTCGTCGTCCTCATCGCCACCGTCGTTCTCTACGAGATCTTCTTCATCCTCTTCGTCTTCGTCGTGCCAGCCTTCTTCTGATCCGCCTGTCGCATGCTCGAGATCATCTTCCAGGTCGTCTTCTACATCATCCTCCGTGTTTGACGTATCCTCGCTCCCGGTCTCATCACCGAAATCCATCTCAACATCGTCTTCATCTTCCTCCGCGTCCTCGTCGATGTCGTCCTCAGGGCCGTAATGAACATCCTCCATTTCCTGACGACCCATCAGTCTGTAAGTAGGTATTCTTGACTTCGATGACAAACACTCACTCCGCCGTATCTAAAGAAAACATGTGAAGTTAGCCAATATTCCGAGCAATAGAAATCCTGATCGGACACACATTCCAAGTGATGAATTACGATACAGATCAGGTGTCTCATCGCCATCGTGTTCTGCAGCATCGTCCTCTTCGTCGGACAGAGCAGACGGAGCGACCTCGACTTTGTCATCTAAAATGTCCTTCGGCTTCTCAGACACACGACTCATCTTGATCGCAATCTTGGAACTAAGTGTGCCATATCTCAGACATTTTCCAACGGTAAACGAGAACGGTGAACGTACAGGAAGTCAAGTGGGCGAAGAATTGACGTCACTACTCCGCGGATATTCGGGTAGTTCAGGTCAACTTCAGCCAAGGCATTCGTTAAGGTCGCTACGAAATTCTTCTCCAGCATCACCTTGGCAATGTGCGTCGGAGTGTCTTCATGAGACTTCCGTGAGCTAGTGTTGAACCGGACGGTTAATAGCCTGTGACATAGATCTGCAAGAGCTAGGAGGCGACTGTAGCGGCTCTCAAGGCTCTCCGACGTAGGAATATCCTTCAAAGCACGACTGATAGCCTCAAGAACAAATTTACGAACAGAGACGAGATCTGGAGGGACCTCCTTGTTATCTTGAGCAGGAGTGGTATCCACGCAGAGAGCTACAATAACGGACATTGCCCAGTTGCAGAGTATGATATGCTTCTTTGCTTCGACAGAGGGCTGAGGATTGATGGTCCCAAACGCCATGAGGTCCGAAAGCAAGAACTGGATTGCTGCCGTCCTGTGTTTGAGGCCTGCTTCCTTCGCGGGCGTCTGTACACGCTTTCGAGGGGAGTAAGACAGGAACGCAAGCTTGCAGCTCTCGTAGGAGAATAGAAGCTCTGTGAGACATTGCATCAAGAAGCAGGAATACGCGTGGGCGTCATACTGGTCAGTATCAGGACCAATGGCGGCGTCATTGGACGATGTGGAGGGCGGTTCGACCTTTGATTCTCCAGGAACTGCAGGATCACCGGGTCGTGGCTGCCCAGAAGTCAACCCTTCGGACGGATGCCCTGCTTTCACTGTTTTGATTAGTTCAGCAAGTAGAAAGTGGATGAGAGCTTCCAAAGTGTCCGAAGATGGACGAGCATTCTGAAGAGGTGATTCGTCGACCTGCATACTACCGTCCTTGTCCTCAGCATGATCTGGCTTGTGGACAACGCCCTCGAGGCCCGCTTTGAGAGTGATGGTTCTTAGACTTGAAAAAGGTTGTGACAGTTGACAAATATCCTGTGTTATCTGGACGAAGATTGTGGGGTCTCGGAGCGCCAGAGCGTGACAAGCTTGAACATAAGCGGGCACATCCACAACACGAGTGCGCGGCTGCGAAAAGTAACGTCGGATCTCCTGGCGCATGATATGGTCGACGGTAGAAGCATCTTCTACGATGTGGCGGAGAATAAAGGTAATGTAGGACTGCGTGCCAGTTGCGGAAGGTGTTCCCAACGAAGTTTTCAGATATCGGAAAAGCATCCCTACACCATCGCGTCGGACGAATTCGGCAGCAATCGCGTGATCCTGTGTCAACAATGAAAAGAGTCGTAATGACGAGATCAATTCGTCCTTCGGCAAAGTCGGCATAGCGAGTAGTCGTACGCAGAAATCGAAAAGGATGGCACGGGCTTCCGGATATCGACGCCCATTGGTGATCGGTTCCTGTACGATGGGGTCGTCCTCGCTTTGCGGCAACGAGATCTTGCGAGGCTCATCGCCGATGGTAAGGAGGGCCTCGACAACCAACAAATGCGCCCCTAGCCATTTTGGAACTGTCAGATGGCTATAGCTACCCTCTCTACTATCAGGATTCGACAGGAGCAAAGCGAGCAGGACGTCCAAGAGGTTCTTCGCTTCACTCTCGGAGAGCTGAGACAGTGGCGAAGAAGGGTCGTTGAGGACGAGGGCGAGAAGACGACATCTCACAGCTAGTGGTTGCTCCTGGACATCGTACGCAGACTGCGAAAACACCTTGATGTCGTCAACGACATCCTGAACGGCCTGTTTACGGTAATCGTTCTCAGGGCCGACGAAGACTCTCTGGACGTCGAATGCAAGCGACGGATGTTCATCAACCAGCCTCAGAGCTTGCCTTCCTATGCCATCCTTCAACGGCTCGCGAGCTGCGTTCAGTTCGTCCAACCACTCTTGAGGACCTTTCGACGCAGGCACCGGTTCCTCAGAAGCCTGCGCAACAGGTGGGACAGGAGAAGCCGGACCCGTCTCTTCCGCAGCCGTCTGCACCACAGGTACGACTACCTCGGCCTCTCCATCTGCGACTTCTCCAACATTCACGGCAGCATCTTCTGCGGGTGCCTGTGGCTCAGGAGGAGGATCGGCAACTTCGTTCTGTTCGGCTTCGGGCTCTGGAGGATCTGGGGGGAATGGATATGGATGGGCCAAGAGGAGCTCTGTGGCAGCATTGACATTGTTGCGCGTGCGAGTCAATGCTCGCTCGGCTGCAGAGCGAGGAAAACCCATATCACACAATTGTCGGATCCGGGTCTCGTCGGGAGCAGGGCGCGTGATGGACAATCCACCAGGCGTAACGGCAGCCGTTCCTGGTGCAGCTGCGGGCTTCACCTCTTCGCCGTCCACATTCAGAAGCTCCATGACGATAACCACTACTGATTTGCTGACACTAAGGGGGGAGGCGACCAGCCATGATGCTGTCCATACTTCGCGAAGCAACGGGAGTGTCGACGCCCTCATCTTGACCAGGAAATTGTGGTGTTCGAAATAGTCGGGGTCAGTATCCTTCTTGTCCGTCGTCGTCGCGATGTTTGTCTGTGTCGACCCGAAGAGCGCGTTGGCCGATACGATAGGATGTAATAAGTGTAGCGCCACTTTGAGACCACCGTACGCGTGGACAAGCTCCTGCTTGGCTATGTCGGACCTATCGTCCATATTGACCAGTGACACGGTCTCGATCGTCTCCATAAATCTGCGGCAAAGCGTGTAGATCTTGTCCAGTCCACCAATGCGGTAGAATGCAACCAAGAGGACAGTTTGAATGGTTTTCTGGCTGGTCCGCTCTGAAACAACGACAGTCCGTCGGCTGACGACACAATTCTGATATGAATGTTAACTCACCATCAATGAGCAATATCGTCGTCAGTCCTAGCATCACAGTGTAGTGTGCAAACACGGATAGTCTGTCATCTGACAACGCTGTCAACCCGCGTTGACTAGTAGAAGTCATGCCAATGCTCACCGAACGCTTGCTCCTCGAGATGTTTGGCCACGACATCAGCGAGAATAGTAGCAGTCTCACGAATCTTCGTTCTCTGTAGAGCATCTGTACTGCGTCTGGTCTGGAATAGTCGGACAACCGCTGATCGTGCAAGCCACGTCAGCATTGCAACGTGATAAGATACCGTCTAGCTTTACCTTGGAAGAAAGGTGCCAATGCGCTGGGGATTTGACCCACAAGATGCTTGGTTGCTTTCGCGTTCTGCTCTTTCGGGCCGTCATTCTTCGAAGATTCTTGTTTGGTTGGAGCAGCCACACCGTCACCTTGTATTCCATTGACGCCATTAGCGGACAGTGTTGATGTCTCCTGTGAAGCGATGCCTGGTGTACCAACCGGCGTCACCGTCGACGCTGTTTCGGATCCCACGGATGTCAGCGCAGCAGAACTGCTAGCGCCACTCAATCCCTGAGATGCCAATCCAGCCTTCAGCACAATATTCTCCCACACGAACGCCCTGTGCAAGGCTCCCAGGTCCAAGAGAACGGCAGGAGAAGGGCGCCCGGTCAACGACTGCAAAAGAACAAGTATGGCTCGCCCATGCGAGTACCCAGCGGTGGTGTAGATATCGGACAACAGTGACACCCGCACGTGGAGAGTGATCAGCTTGCGAAAGCGGACATTGGCTTTGTCGGCATCTTCTCCTGCTAATCCGCACACGATGAGGGCTGATTAATATGATGAGATATCTTTGCTCACCAGACACTTCCACCATGGACAACAGTCTAGAATGCTCGTCCATGGTCTCCCAGAATTCCTTAGTCTCGCCAAGTGACTCGTTCACGAGCTTGATCAAGAATGCGATGGTCTCGGCCGTAGCAGCTTCTGCCATCGTGCGTACTACTTGCACTAGAGAGTCCGAGGCAACGCTGTTGGCAAAGTCGTAGGGAAGGCAGGGCAAAGCGGTCAATCTGCCAAAGCGGTCGATTGTATCTGCGTCGCCTATGAAGTCCTTACAATGAGGAACGTGCTGGAAAAAGCCCTCCAGAAACTGAGTGATGTTGCGAATCAGCGCTGCAGCTTCAACGAGGGCCTGTCAACCCACCTTGCTGAAGACATCGATGAAAGAGATGACAGTATTGTCATGAGACCTCAGCGATGATAATTCACGAGGCGAGTCATTTGCAGTAGTGGTATCAGCATCCGCCGCTGCAGTCGTAGTTTCCTCTTGCTTGTCGTCTTCAATGGGCTCCATGACGACGTCCCCGTCCGCTGACATCTGATTCGACGCCGAAGACGACGATGCGGTGGGAAGTAGCCGATACCAGTGTTTGATATCCTCCGGGGGAACGTATGCCTTCCCCAACACCTCAATCTTGTCCATAGTTGCCCTGATAGAGGCGAATACAGAATCCTTCAATAGCGGATGGTGCCGAATCAGCTCTTCGATCACTGTACCGATGAGGACAGAATTCTCCTTGTCCTGGAGGACTCTCTGATGCCGCTCCGAGGTGAAGATGGCGAACAGGCCTGGAACAATGGTCGGCCTCGCAACAAGCTGGTCCTGTCCTGCCTGGTTCAGGCACAACGCTCCCATAGCATTCGGAACAGACTGGATGACCTACGATAACTGTTAGTTTTGATACGAAAAATGGGTCGCTTCGCAAACCTCGATGACCGGCTCAAGACCTGACTCAACGACGCTGTAGAAAGCCTCCGGAAGTCCTGTCTCCTGAATGACAGGCAGACAAGTCGGCTCGTTATGCACAAAGGTTGCCATGATATTGATCGCTGCATATAACGTAAATACCATAAAACGACATCAATCATCGCAAAACATACCGATGGGCAGCACGCTAGGCCCAAACACGCTGCGATTTTCCATGATCTTCTTGACCGATTTGAGAAGCGACGAGTCCAAAAGACCGCGCAAGCCCTCCGCCGTCCCTGGAGACTGCATCATACGGTGCATTGACCGCATAGTGTGCTTCAGCACAGCAGCTCGGGCAACCGACAATCGCCCTACATCCCCGTCAGTGGTGCAAAGTCCCCACACCGAAGAGTACACACCATAGGAGACCACAACTTCGCGAGAAGGCTGCTCGGTAGCGCATTGCGCAAGGTCGAGCTCCACTTCATACTGACAACGTTTTCAGTTTCACATACGGCCGACGCGCAATTCTGAACACTGACCTCAATTCTGTCGACCAGTATCTCAACGCCTCGTCCATTGCAAAACAGCTGAAACGCGTTGTTGAAGCCGTACAGCACGTTGTCGACCAACTGCATCGTCTTCGACACCACATACAGCCTATTCGGCAACCTGTTCTCAATGACCTGGATCAAGAGGGGAACCAAGCCAGCCCCGACGATCATATTTCCCCCGGACGCATGCGTCGCCACGAATGTCACGAATGACAAAAGACCCTCCACGAACGCCTGTGGCAGGGTCGATGTCGGCTGAGCGACATCTGCTACTGTCTTCCGCAGCAAGGCCATCAGGACGCCATGATTGACCCCTGCGTTAACGGCCGTCAGCACGTCCTGATTCTTCGTCTTATACCGTCCGAGTGCGTCAAGCGCTGCGATCGCTGCGGTCTGTACCTGTACGTCCACGCCTCGGTCAAGCTGCAACAGTTCCGCGATATGCATGATGAGATCAGGCTCGTAGAGTAGCAGTGCGGACTGCGCCTGCGACTCTATGTGCGTGTGCCCAAATATCGCGGTGGCGAGAAGGCGGATGATGACGAGTTTCTCGCGTTCAGAAGAATGTGACTTCCCCAACACCCGCGCGTCACGAATGCGTGTAAGGAGTTCAAACTTCTCGCTCTCGGGGAAGGCGTACGTCTCCATCGTGTCCGCTAGGATGTCCATCGGCTCCTTCGACTCGATGGTTGTACTGTCAATGTGAATGGTAACGGCCCCGGACGATGATGCGCCGGGTTTGCGCCCACTGGGGGAATCGAACACGTCGCCCTCTGTGGGCTTCTCCTTCTCTTGGTTTGGGCTCTCCTGTCGGTAAAACGTGAAATTTACTTCACGAGCCTCGTTGGGAAGCGCCTCGATTTGCGCCTTCCCCTTGTCGCCTACAAGGTCGATGAGATTGATGTCATATTCGCGTAGATTTGGCCAGCGCTTCGCGAGAGAAGTGAGGCGCGCCGTGGATATACTCAGCGCACTCAGCACCGCAGCCTGAGCCGAATACTGCTGCGCCGGACGCAGCAGCAGGTTCAAAACGAGGATGAGAATATCGAGGTCGGACGTGAGCATCAAGCTGTTCAGTCGCTGGAAGGTGGGCCGTGTTTAGCAGGACAAACGCAACGCGGCTTTCTGCCACTCACGTCATATGAATTGAAGGTCTTGCGGTTCGTGGAGTTCTCGAGCAGGAGTCGCTCGAACCTGAGGATCTCGCAGACGGTCTTCTTCGTGAGGGGGGTGAGCACATTTACTTGGAGGTTGTCGATGTCGTAGTCGCGAATGACCTCCTCGAGAATGGTATCGAATTTGTTGAGCACCTGGATCCACGCATTCAGGTCGGATCTGGGCCATCTCCACGAATCAATCTGGCCGAGCACTTCGTGTAAATCGTTGTCTTCAGTCGCGAGCAGTCTGTCGATGAGTTCTGCGACCTGCGGAAGCTGACCGGGAAGTTAGCACATCCAAATTGCAACACAAAACTGCACATACAGGGGCGAGTGCCCTCTTCGACTTGTGAAGTATCCTCATAGTTGGGATCCAGTATGCGATCCCTGTTTCTGTGGATGATGAGTTGCGGAACGCGCGTTAGGATGAGCTTACGCGGAGGGTGGAGAGGTTCCCACGCATAGAGTTGCGCGACTTTCCCACGCTCACAACTGTAAGCATCTATTAGATCACCGGCGTTGCGCTCACTCACACTCATCCTCTGAACATTGTAACATCATGGCCAAGACCCCTGCACACAAGGATGCTGGTGCTAGGACAAAGAAACCTGCTAAAGCCCCTGCAAAGCGAAAGGTCGTTGCTTCCAGCGACGGCGAGCACGAGGAAGCACACGACCATTCCGACGAGGAGCCCCAGACGCGTACAGCCAAAAAACCTCGCATGGTGCGGTGTCCGCAGTCGTCCTGTAGCGCGTTCTAACCTTCACGCAGGAAGCGTTAACTTGCAAAGTCGACGATGACAGCGAAAATGAGGAATCTGGTGAGGAAATGCCTGTGGCTAAGAAGGGTAAAGCAGGCAAGGCCAGGACGGTGAGTGGTTCCCCATGCCGAAATGGTTCACTTCTCACTTCACGAGTGGACCAGTCCCACACTGCTTCTTCAGAGGCGCAAGATCAAGATGTATCCGTGAAGGTGAACGAAGAGGGCGAAAAATACATCGACTTGGGCAAGAAACGACGCGCAACTGTGCGCAGTTTCAAAGGTACTGGACGCGTTCTTGACGTGTCAACTCTGTTTAGACTCAATAGGCATGCTTCAGGAACGGTCTTCCTTGATGTTCGTGAGTTTTACGGCAATGACAATGATTTAAAGCCGGGAAAGAAGGGTATCTCCCTGCAACTAGAGCAGGTGAGTTTTTCTCCGTAGTAATTGTAAAGCTTATACTGATTTACATGCACGACTAGTGGGAGAATTTGAAGAACAGTGCAGATGCTATTGACCAGCTCTTCGCCAAATCGAAGAAGTGAGCGGGCCACTGAGTTAGACTGCTATTACTTTTTTCACTTTCCAACATTATACTTCGAGTGCGCAATAGCAATGCCTCTATTGTAATTTCACTGTGCTAGTAGATGTCATTACTGTGTCTAATAAAATGATCAAGCCAGCCCAGCAGCCGCTTGGTGTGCACCCTTCAGACCACCGACAGCATACAGACCCCAGACCCAAGCCTCCATCTGGACGGTGTATGCCTTCATATCCATCCACATTTCAGCCAATCTGAGAGACCTGTACATTTTTTGGTATCCCCTGCATCGACACAGCATAAGCATACACGGCCCTCGGCTTCACACGGGTCGACATACCACCATCCCCAGAAGTAGTCATAGAGCAGTGGCAATGACGTGATACCCTTTCGTTGCATCTCGGATATCAATTGTGTCCGTGTGTCCTGCCACACAGCATACGTGCAATACTTCGCAGTTATGAGGAATATCCGAACCTGCAGAAACATACGCCATTGAGAGCAAGGGTGGGAATGACGCGACAGGAACACAAACGTTAGAATGAGTCGTTACGAGTGCACGATCCAAGGCCCTGCAATATCCGTCAATGACCGTGTAGTGAAATCGGCCGGAGCCTCATATGACACGTACCTCGTTAGATCGTTGAGTTTCAACACCATGAGAACTCTCCTCGGTACGCGCCTCAAGACATCGAAGACCGAAAGCAGTAAACCCTCTTTCTGCACAACGGCGTTCCTGATAGCTTCCATCTCTTCCTCGCTCTGGGCAGAGATATCGATCATACTCGAGCCACGGGCGTACTTGCTTTTGCCAGATGATTGACCGTCGTCCCAAGATCCCTCGAGAGCAGCTCTACCTAGATGGGGCCGTTACACGTCGGCACTGAGCCGTGGGGTCCCGAACAACAACCATAACTCAACACTGACCTGTCAGGGCAGCCTCGAAGACAGGATACTAGTGTGCTGATGTCAGGAAGCACAACGCCAATGACAACATACAACTCACGAGGTCGTCATCAATGTTCCCTACGAGATTTGCGTACTTCCTCCGGTCCTTTTGCACAGCAGGCGATGCAGGGGATATTAATGCGAGCCATAGTTTGCTGTAGTTTATCCGCAGAGCGGTATCCATATCGAAGTAGAGTCCGTGATCTAGCAGCACGATCTCAAAATTGTACGGGGACTTGGAACTCAGCCCGGCGGGACGTATGAGCAGGTTACCTGGGAAATGATTAATTAAGCGTACTGCGGGGTATACCTGCCCAGTGTACTTACCCAAATGAGGATCCTGCAAGACAAGAGGCTGTGAGTGGCAGGATGAAGAAATGATGCGTATAAATTACAGCATGGAACCAGCCATTCAGGTGAACCATTTGTCCGAATATCCTCGCAAGTTCCAAAGCAACCTTGTTTCTGTCGATGTTATGCTCCGCCAGGTATTCTAAGTCGTCCACCCGACGTCCTTGTATGTACTCCATAATAAGCACCCGTTTGGTCGCAGATATAACCTTGGCTACCAATAGTGGCCGTAAATATGCGTCAATCCGAGTGAATCTTCTGAGGTACTCACGAATGTACAGCGATGTCCGGATATTCTTAAAGTCATCTGTCGCGCGAACTGCGTTGTACTCTTCATGAATAAAGTCCATTTCCTTAGGGAGGTTCTCGCGCATCTCTTCGCCCAGCCAGGTGAACTCGAACTCAGGGAACCAATGTTTGATCCACCCTACACCAAACACGTCAGTTCAGGACAAATGGAACAGATTCATTACCAACCAAGGGTCACCTCGACCATCTCCATGTCGATGTCGCAGAACTCTGCAAGATGCGGATGTTGCAGCTACTCCATCTCAGCATCCCGCGTGCCTTACTCCATACGAGCCAACGCACCTTGATCGCCACCCTCTCCCCTGTCTTCCGCAAACGCCCCACATGCACCTGGGCGAGACTTGCGACGCCGATTGGCTCCTTGTCGAACTCGTCAAACTCGTCCGCGATCGACGTGCCCATGTCGTGCAAGAACAGCTGCTCGACATCCTCGTACGGCGTCGGCTCGCACTGGTCCTGCAGAGGGCGCATCGTGCTTGTCCATTCCTTTGGAAGTACCACACTATGGCCTTGTTACAAGATGTGCGGTGATGCCCCGGGGGACTGCGCGGGGTGCACTCACAGTGATGCTATGTGCTGTCCGAGCTTGATGAATATCCCTACGGCGGAATGAGACCCAAATAATCGCGAAACAAGTGTGATCCATGCACACACCTCCGTTGGCGAGGAGCGCCCTCAGCACACGCTGAGCGCTCCGTGTATGACATTCCGAGTACGCCTCCAGCCGTACATTGTCAGAGTCGTAGCTCTTCGCAAATGTCACCTTGTAGTCTATAGCCCCCAGAACAGCGGCCTCTGCATCACACAAGGGGTTACCTCAGGGGCAACGCAAGGTATTGAAAATCGACACGGACCGGCGACTCGCGAACAGCGCACAATTGCAAGAGCTGTATGTCGGAAGGGCTGGTTCGTCTGGTATGCCACTACAGTAGCTCCGCATAGCACGAGCAGCGTCGTCGGGTACAATACCCATGGCTTGAGACGTGGTGTCCGCCTCGACGGGGGGCTCTGGGCCTGCGTCGATTGTCCACGACCATTTGTCCTCCGTGTAAAGGCCTTGATCCCTTCTCGCACGGAGAGCTCCTGCGCCCTGCGGTGCAGGCAATGCCGCCCTAGCGAGAACATTAACGGAGACGACGCAATAGGACTCGGAGAAGCTAGAGGTTCGTGTCACGCTGCATAAACAGCGAGCGGAGAGCCGATCTAGGCGCGGCAATCTCGTGTGGCGAACCCCGCGGCGCGGGCCGCTGGACAGGGCGAAGAAAACATGTCAAGAGTACTCAGAACGGTGTGTAGACTGTACAGCGCGACCGACACGCGAATGTCGATGAAAAAAACACCCAGGGAAACACAATTATACGAATGTCAGTGCATACAATAAGATAAGCCTTCACATGTAGATCGCTAGAGACTCCGGAACACGCGTGGCGCATCCATCTCCGTGCCCCCAAGCGTATTGTGCCCTTCACAGAAACCGTGGATTGCCTTCGCGGAGCAGCCCCACACACACATTCACCCAACCGTCCGCGCCTGCCATACACGCCCCGAGCCACGCCATTTCCGTGTCTGGGGGTGCAAGCACGCCCTGCACGAGCGCATACGCGAGGTCGCCCCTGCTCGTTGGGTCCGCGGGGAAGAGGAGCGGTAAGTGGGTGGTGAGGAAGTATGCGAGCGTATGCGTCGTGCCTGTAATATACGGAGTCAGAGCCAGTTGAATCTGCACCGCACGTAAGAGGCATCGAGAAGCTAGCGGAGATGCATACCGTCGTCGAGCACGGGAGGGACGAGATCCTGCAGCACCGGACCTTCTGGCAGGTATATCCGCGCGGGCACACTACGAACGCTATATGCGCCGTCTCGGTCAGGTGCGCCGTTCGACCCTGGATCCGCGGATGGAGGACGAGTGTGCATCGACACAGACGATGGCGGCGGAGGCGATTGCGATCGCCCGGGGCTGTGGTCGGCAAGACCTTGGAAGCCACACGCCAAAACTCTTCAAAGTTGTCTGTTCCACGTCGCAGAAGACCTCAGTGGAAAGTAATGTACAGATGGCGAGAGTGCCGCGCTCACGTTCTTTGATTCCTTCCCAGAGTCCGTCCTGCTCTGCCTTGCGGAGACCGGTCATTCTCTTTGTGTTTCCCCATCTCATGAAGTCTGCTTCCTTGAGCTGGCCCATAAAGGCCTGTTTGCATGCTTCGGGGCTGGCAGACAATAGCAACTTCTCTGTTGGTGGAGAAGCAAGGTGCAAAATGAGACGAAGAGGGACTGATTGGGAGCCTGATGTGGTGGGGCGGATGGACGAGGTGATGGCATGGTTGTCGTAGATGAGCCCTATGGACCAATGCCTGGCCTGTCTGTGAGCACCTGCACGAGATCGCAAACCCGAGCCGCGTACGGAGTTCCGCTCGTATACTCACCACTTGAGCAGGCTGCCTTCCTCACTCTCGAACCACCAGTCCTCCTCTTTGATGAGCCTCGCGGAGGCCTCGTCGAACACGACGTCCATCAGGAAGCGCTTGATTTCGGGGACGAGGAGCGGCAAATAGCTGACTCTGGGTGCCTGAATGAAGTAGCACTCCAATCCGCGGTCGCTATTTGCAGGGAGCTCCTTCGGATCGACGCGGACCTCGAGCGGGACTGTGCCCTCCCATGTGAGACGACGGAAGAGGGTGGTGGAGGCAGGGGTGGAGAAGGCAGAGGGCGAATGGCGGGGAGCGTATGTGGACATTGTCGCGAGCGTCGAGCAGCCCGCGCCCGAGCTTGACCCTCCACGTGAACGCCGCGTGTTGGCGCGATCACGCCACGCCACAGGGCACCTTCCTTATTTGGCTCCACATGGAGCGGAGCTTGAAGCGGCATCCGCGGATGCACTGCGCCTTGACGTCACGCCCACTGCGCCTTTGGGTGGCGCAGCCTTCATAAAGCCCTCGCGCTGCCAGCCTTGACAGCGAGCTGCACACCTCTCTCCCAACCACCACCTCCTCATCGTCAACCCCTTCGAACCCATGCCTTCGAACACCGCCTGGAAAGACGGACTAGCCCTCAAAGTGAGTGCGCTCTGCAGTGCAGTCCAACCCCTCGCTGAGAACCGCGCATAGATCGTCAATGTGGTCGTCTACTTCTTGTTCCTGGGGTCGAATATCTACACCCTTGCCGGCCCGACGTTTACTACACAGGAAAGGCCACGTACCTCACGCCTGCCCCGTGGGCTTTCTTGATTTGGTGAGTGCATGTGTCGTTGTTTAGAATGTTGCAGGTCATTGACCTGCCCTGTTCTAGGTCTCTCATCCATTTGCTTCTCCTCGGCACTGTAATTTATCAGTTCTTTGACGGTGGCAAACAAGTCATCATCGATGGAATCTCATGGCGCTTCCCTTTGCTTGCCGTCTTGAACGCAATTTACATCAATTTGTGGGCCTCTCGTCACTATATTCCTGGTAGGAGCCATCCAATTCTGGTCTGAGTATATCTCACGCATTACCCTCAGCCTTCTTCCTGGCACTGCTTGTCAGCTCCGCCGTGACGGTAAGTAATACTCACGTTTTTACTTGAATTCACACTGACATCTGCCCTGTGTAGCATATCTACTATATCGTCAAAAAGTACCACGAGCCCCGAAGTGTCTCTGATGAAGTCTTCGTCCACCTTCCATTCTCTCTGTACCATGGCTGGACCACCGTCCTCGTGGTGCTTACAGCCTTCGAAGCCTTCGGGTTAATTCGGCTGTGGAGCGTGCCGGCGTGTGGACCAAAGTTTTTGTGTTCCTTGCCTTGTGCGTCCCTTACATGGTGTCATCTTGCACGCTCTGACTGCGTGCTACAGGTTCTTCCTGGAGGCTACCGCCGCGACCTATGCATTCTCGTCGCAGGAGGGCGATCTTCCCGCAAGTATCGCAATTGCTTGGTCTCTGTGGGCCATATTCGATCAGCAGCGCCACCCTGCGTTCATCCACTGGAGCGCGCTAGCGTTTGCTATTCTCGCGCTCGTGTGGGTTGGGAAAGCCGTTATCGGGGTTGGCCTGAAGTACCGTCGGGGTGGCGGAGGCATCTCGCTGGATGAGGAGCGAGCGCCCCTCGTAGGCAATTGAACGCATTACAATTCGCGACATCCTTTGGATTTGGACATGTGCACTAAGAATGGTTCAGGATTTCTTGTGCATCCTGCGCTGTCCTGGGGCGTCTGGTTTACGAACGTGTCATACTGTTTGATCATGAGGAATATCTTAACGAGTTCGGATCCGGTGTAACCTGTACCATTCTACATCTCTGCGGCCGAAATGACAGTTTCTCTCCAATAGCAAATAATGCTGCCCGGTCGGTCGTGATGTTGACTTCATCAAGTTGAGGATATCTGACAGGTCGTTGGTCGCCTACGGGAGACTACCTAGTGCCATTCTTCGTTGCTATGCAGCCTCCATCCAACACAGCTTCATCCTGACAAAACAATCCGGAGCCTTCTCGCATGAATGATCATGCCCACGACTCCGCCTTCTCTGATGAAATTAAGTACTGATCCGGGACTCCTCGATCTCTATATTCTGCTGCACCCCGAGACGATGCACCTTCTAGTGTCGGCCAGTGAGTGGGCGCATCCGAGTCGCAGCGGCCAGACGCGCATCCGTACGTACTATCCGATCTGTCATGATGGCCTGACACCTGGAATTACGCTAGGTTTGTTTGCAGTTCGCGACGTTGACGCAGGCCGTCTTTGCCGCGCCCATTCTTTGCCTTCTCGGGCCCGGAGCCTTGACTACGCTTTACTTTAATTTCCACGTTCACTCGGGCTTCCAGGCTTTTTGTGAGTACTACTGTGCAGCACGCATTTCTGTCATTTGTGTATTCGGAACACATTTCGCGTGTCTCTTGTTTTCGGTGTCGATGATTGGCATGCTCGGGGATCTGCCCCGCGGGGTGAGGGCATGCTGTCCCCCACGGATCGCGATGCTTTCACGTTCTCGACTCCCACCTACGCGACTCTGCAGCCATTTGATCGGGAGTAAATTGTCTCCCTTGCCGTCATTCTCTGATGACCGCCGTCCCGGAGACGGGACCTATATACTAATAGGCTCAGAAACATCGTACTGAACCCGCCCGCATCCCCTCCTTTCCCTTGTGCACTCCAAGCCCCTCATTTATTTACCATCGCCCACCGGAACTGCGTTTTGATAATTTTGGCTAGGTTTGTCCCATTACAGGGTCTGGTCCACCCGATGGATGTATCGGCCTTTCGGGATGTATTTGCTACACGGTACATGGGTGGTACGTCACCCGCTCTTGGAGTCCGTACGCATCTCTGAATGACTGCGCAGCGGTCGGCCTGGTGGCCCTAATCTACGACCACACATTAACGTTTGCGGACGAGGTCGCACTCATCTGGCACGCGCCGCCGTCTTTTGCCAAATACGCATTCTTGTTGAATCGGTACATGGTGCCGGGCGCGCTCATCACGATTGCTGTGGGTGAGCTTGAGGAGTGCTGCAGGAGCTAGCGAGTTGAGACTTATGGTGATGGTCGACACAGAGATGTGCGGGTTCGATGGAAACATATTCACAGATCAAGTTAGTGTCTATTTATTTTATAACCTCCAGTCATTATTGACGGTGCTTTTCTGCAGCAGTGTGTCGATTATACTGTTACACGGAGGTAATTGCTGACGCAGCAATAGGTGCCAGCGGCTTTTATTTTCGTGTGCGATGATGTCTGTGGTGTCTGTGGGCATCGCAAACCTGCTGGTTCTACTCCGCGTGGTGCTGCTGTGGGATCATAAGCCGGTACGCGCCAGATGCTTTTCTACAAGGATTGCGAGTGGTTCCTGAGATTGCCAGTACAGATGATCTTGTGGCTTATGGTTCTGGGCTTTGTCGTGAGCTTCACCGCGCAGATCAGCACGATGGTGCTGATGCTCATTGATCTTGCTCGTGAGTGGGACAACCAATTGGCCCGCCGTTATATCACTGAAGATGGTACATATTTTCCAGCGGGTGTAGTCTGGTCTCCTGTGGCCCGGATGTGTATCACTCAGAAAACATCCCACATCTTCACCGCAGTTTGGGCTTCCCCCGTGCGTTTAGACGTTGGTTGTTTCTCGTTCTCCGGTCTCACTGTTTCCAGATGCTTTTCGAAGTGCTTGTGCTCGTGACGACGTCCATGAATGCTCTCGATCGTCCACGGGTTGCACAGCTACCGATCGCGAAAGCACTCCGGGGCGACGGAATCTTCTTTTTCTTGGTAGGCCCTTCGCGCTAGCACTTGTATATATCTGAACAATCTCTCGTCCAGGCCCTGACATGCCTACGAATTGTGAATTTGATATTCGCCGCACTGAACAACAGCTCGATGACGATGCTCGTTCTATAGTGTGTCACTCCACCCATCCTCAGTAATGGCCCCTGACCACCCATAGTTTCACCTGGGCGATGACCTCGACGGTACTGCATCGCTCCCTTCTCCACTTCCGGCGTGCAGAGGTGGAGGGCACAGACGATCCGCTGCTGAGCCCCATCCGCCCCTCTCCCTTTGCACTACTCGTTGGCAGAGAATTACGTCCTGCTGCCCCTGAACCGCAGAGCGAGTGGGAGCTGCGCGGGGTGTGGGACAAGGGCACGCGCGACTACCACGACTACCATTACCAGAAGCGCATAAGCGTAGTATGAGGTATGCCGTTGCAAGGTGCGTTATGCAGTTGATGGGTGCAGCGATGTCGACATGAGTGTCATTACTGCTTTTTTATTCCTGACATATGTAGTCGTATTATTATTCAACATGCGGTCTACATACGTAGGATCACTCGCATCACGGTGTTCTCGGTTTGGTGAGGACATGGGTGAGTGTTGTACTGTGACTGAAATTTCAATTTCGCGAGGGATAACAGCTCAGATACATCCATATCTGTATCACTCGGGCGCCCATGTGGACAGAAACACTCAGGAGGGCTGCTGCGCAGCCTGCGCTCCACGGACCAGTGAACGCTTCGATGCGGTTGATGAACTATTTCCACAAAAGGGAACTGTCTTACCTAATAAGGGATTTTCGTGATGGCCCTCGTTTATAGCTGATACACGAGTGTCGTAAGCGATTTGAAACCCGATGATACAGGGTTCAGCGCTCAGCCACCCCCAAACATACAAGATGCCGCTGGCCGCACTCTGTCTGCGACCGCCACTTCGTTCTTCACCGTCCTCTTTCGTTTTCTTCCTCAGGGCTAGTCCCTCCTTTTTTCTTTCGTCTTTTTGGTTTCTACTGCTTGCCCTTTCGTCTCTTCATTCTTTCGTGGTCCATATTTCATCATGTCGCAAACTTTCATGAACCTCCCTGGCGGAAAGGAATTCCTCACGAGAGTAGACTACTCTCTCGGCCAATCCCACGGAGTCTTGGTATGCTTATGGCACCCTGCCTTATTCCGGTGCACCGCTCCGGATGCTAATGTGCGATCATGATGTCCAGGTCTCGGTCGTGGTATCTGCTCTGTCCATGTTCTCCGCTGTCGGGCTTCTGGGTGCACTGGCGGTAGGGGACGTGTCGTATTCCGTTGTATGTCTTCTGAAAGCGCTGCACAGATCTCTGCGTGGAACACGCGCAAATCCGTTAACCCCCATCTGTTCACGCGCAGCCATGTGTGCGCGTACTTTGTATCGCTGTTGCTCTGTGATGTAACGCAAGGTGACTTGATGTGAACGTTTGGCTCCCGCTATCGTTTATGAACACGCTGTATCAACAGCGACGGGCTCCCTGATGAACATTAGGTGGTACAGTAACATGGCAGTTGCGTATGGACCTTATTGCACTGTCCAAGGTACGTTTCCATGAATTATATGGTTTATGCGGGCGTTGAGAATTATGTATAGGCGTTATCAAGCAAGCAGCAGACGTATCCACTGCGCTCTGGTAGTCTTCAATGTTTCAGGTACAAGAAAGTGGTTGTTGACTTGTGCCTTTGCGATTTAGGACATTCGTGAGCTGCCCTCCACCTTCACAAGCCTGGTCTGTCCTGAACGACGATTATTTTCAGATAATTGCGCTACACACGTTCTTTATCGTGTTCCTTCGCTGGAACCCTGGCAAGCATTCGCTCTATGCGACTTTGCTGTGCGGATGGTTGGGGGTGGCTCTCATCATCATCCTTGGACCTGCTGCTCTCCACCGGAGTCCCTTGGGTGCTTTCTGTGCGTCTGATATATCCACATGTGTGGCCTGCTTTTCGAAATGCTGATCCCATTATAGTTGGCATTTCCGGCTACTGGTGCTGGATATCAGACAACTACCCGACGGAACGCATCGCGTAAGTAGTGAAGATACCTTCGCCCCTTTGAATTGGTTACTGATCGCCCGCCTTTTAGTTTGGATTACGTCTGGGTAAGTGCAAAGTACGGAGGTGCACCACGGGTACTTACAGTCAATGCAGCTGTTCATCGCGGCCCTCTTGACCTTGTCATGTACATGTTCGTGTTCTTGAGTCTGCGGGGCAACGTCGTGAAACGGGGTTGGCACATCAAAGTGCACTTCCGTCGTGACTCATTCGTTGCGGACCGGGTGGACAATGAGAGCGTGTCTATTGCGAAGCAGATGCTCTTGTGAGTACCTGCGATATTGAACATTACAACGTCATCTTAATACGCACATATTTGCAGGTATCCGGTTAGTCCTCAAGTCGCGTGATCAGCTATATGTTTTGACCGAATACTATCAGACTGCGTATGTCGTCCTGATCCTTCCAATCGCAGTATGTCGGTTTGTGGAATGGAGTGGCCGTACCGTTCCCGATGCCGCCACATTCTTCAGGTTCGTCTTCGACAGTTATCGCATGAACTAGATCTAATCAGCCTGACACGATTGATAGCGACTCGGTGTTCCTGTTGTCTGGTGTGTACTGTTCAATGATATGTCTATGCCACTGAGCTCATCGTACCCACAGGTCTTGTCAACATGACGCTGTTCGTAGCCACACGCCGTGTGCTCCCGGAGCACAGTGTCGTCTCGCGCTCGCTCAGCGGACGCTTCACGCGTCGGCGCCAGCCTCCTACCAGTTCACACCAGTCCCCCAAGCGTGTGCCCGTGCCCGCCGTGTCAGAAGCCGATTCCGATGACGTCGACCTTGAGAAGGCTGACCCCGAGAAGAATGGTCTGCGCGACAGCATGATCCAAGTCGACCTCACCCCGCGTGTCTTCACCCGCGCTGAAAGTCCCGACTCGGAGCCCGACTCGGACGACGACGACCTGAAGGACGAGGTCACGATCCGCGTGCAGTCCATGGTCTTTGACCGCTTCCCACTACCATCCGGAGCAACGTCCGCGTCGCATCCGCCACCGGGTCTCGTGCGCGACTCGCCCAAGCGCATGTCGCAGGAAAGCGAGAGCAGGCGCAGCAGCTACTACTCGGTTGCGTCGGACTCGCAGGGACCGCCGAGTCCGCGGAGCGCGCCGCTCTTGAACCCGCATAGCCCGCACCATGTTCCACCTCCACCTATGAGCGCAGTGCCGTTTGCTCGTCCACCACCCACGGGTAACTGGGTATAGGAGCGTTTACTAGCAGGATGCGGGGGTTCAATGGCTATGTACGAGGGACTTGCGCTCTGACTTTACCATGCATACGATGTATACATACGATAGCCTCCGAACCTTTGTCTCCTATCTTTATCACTTGTTTATCTCTTCGCCCTCGCTGGTCCGACCTCTGCAGTTCTCGGAGTAAGGAAGCAGGTGAATTATTGACCTTCTGAGATGTCCGTGTGCTATGCTCCAGACTGAAGATAATCTTGTCTGACTGAAACTTTGACTTGGTACTACCCTGAAACTCGTCTCCCAGGTACGTGTAAGCTCAAGATGCTTGCCCCTGTATGGCGCTATAGCCAAGTGGTTACGGCGACAGATTAGAAATCTGTTTCCCTATGGGAGCGCAGGTTCGAGTCCTGCTGGCGTCGTCAGAAATGTTTTTGTTCATCATTGTTCATATCTTGCAGTATCTGTACCGGAATAGCAATAGATGAGCAGGACTCTTGTTGGTTTTGCGCATACAATCAGTGCTGTTCCGATGAGATACAGGATCCAATTGAACTCCGGACAGGTACTTGTAGTGACCGATAATCTGAGTGCATGTTCCATACACACTGCTACGTTCCTTGTGTGGCTTACATAAATTAGCTGCGAGACGTGCTGGCATGGGCCTGCCATAGTAGACGAAGCGGTGCTCCGGAGTATAATGTAGGTAGGAAGCTGGTGCACAGTCCATGAATATGGGTATCGACAAGAAGGAGTGAAATATCCAAGCCAGAGGCGTGTTCTAATAAAAATAGTATGGTCACAATGGGACGATGGCAAGGTGATGGGAACTGTAGATACACCCCAAAGATTAACATTGGGTTGGACTTGCCCTTTTGCTGGTATCGCAACGCGACAGGATACATTCACCGCAAGGTTCCGATCATTGCAAATGATCCCAAGGAAGGGGGCCGTCGAATATGGTGTTTTCGCCTCCGTCCGCGGTGCCCGGACACCAGTTGAGTAGTGTGGAAAGCTCGGGAGACGAGGTGTAGTATGGATGGTATCGTGCAAACGGGTTCCGCCATCTGCGCTTCGACAAAAGCGATCCATGGCAGCCGTAGGTGTCGAGAGTATACGGCAAGTACCCATTTTGCCGCTAAGAGAGATTCACGGCATCAACGCCTAGAAACGGTGTGGTGCTGCGATGTACTTGCCTCTCCTTCTCTAGCTTTCTCGGCCTCATCACCTTCGGCATCGATACCAATGTAATTGAATCGTGCGTTCGGCCAGCGCAAGGCAGCTCGGTGCAGCTCTGTGAATCTCTGCCTCTTCATTTCGTATCCCACAACGGTGATTTGCTCCGGCCACCGGCCTGTGTATTCATGGAATCGTGCGACAGAAAAGAGGAGGTTTTGATACGAATCAAGGGCATAATTCTCGGTAGTGGCACGGATGGCGGGCGCCGCTGTTGCGGCAGACATCGAACGAGCAGATATTAGACCGCTCGCAAGCGCGAGCCGCATATACGACTCGGCCTCGGTGGTCGTGGATATTCGCCGAGTCTGACCGCTGTGGGAGACAAGTCAACGGTGAAAGAGACAACATGAAAGTTGGCACATTACCCGCTGAAAACAAGCAGTGTGTTCTCATCTTCTTCCGCCAATTCTGCACTGTAGCCGGCCCAGTCAGAAATGGTGTGACGAGACTGGCCTGATAAGATGGCCTTACCCAGCGACAATATGATTGTAGAACGCAGCCACGCGTCCTCCCCCTCGCTGATAAGGCTCTAAAATCCACTCGCTGTCATTAAGCCTTTCTGCGGCATCCGTACCCTTCCAAATGGCATGGCCGGGGACTATGATCAAATGGTCCAATCCCGCCGCCATGCTGTCTCGCTGTAGAGTGGACAATATACCATCGGGTGACGTGTACCGGCGAGCATTCTCTGAGGATGAGAAGTAGAGAAGTAGATTCACGAAGAATGAGAGTGCAGCGAAGCCTGCCAGCAGGAGGAAGCCCAGGTTGGTGACTCGAGCACGAGTTAGCAGAACATCCCGAGTGCTTCTGTGTTGGCGACTGAGCCTAGCATATTGTCGCCTCGCTGAGAATGAGATGGGCAGCGGAAGCATAACAACCACAGAGTAACTGCCGCGAACTCAGTGGGCGCATCGACGAACGCGTCGAAGTGCTGAGACGCGTGCAACGTCGACTCATCCTCTGCTTCTCCAGCTCCCATCTCGATAGCACCGCAGAGACCGACCGCATATACCGATGATAGAGGTATGTTTACACCTTTCGAAAGATCGCGGTATATTTTGTGACGCGCACTGGTTGACAGGTTAATGATGATATCCGTGCGCTCCTACAGCATGTAATCCAGCCTCTCGGACGTCCAAAGCACAACGGCATCTAAACAGCACTCGTAAAGCTGCATATTAAACAGATGTATGTTCTCGTACTATCCATATATAGCGAGATCTCAGGTTATTGACGTGGAAGGGTATTGTTGGACAGGTATGCTTTCGGAGGGTGCTTAGTACGTTGTGCCGATGCCTCCGCCCGTCGTACCCATTCCCGCCCCAGCTCCACCTACACCGGCGCCCGTGCCAATGCCGCCGGTTCCAAGCCCGGTGCCCGTCATTCCAGGCCCCGCACCTACGCCCGTCCCCATGCCAGCACCTCCCCTTCTGCGGCCTCCGAAAAACCCTCGTCTGCCTGTCGTCGTACCTGTCGTTGTTCCCACTCCCGCTCCCGTGCCTGCGGCAGTCGCCGGTGCACAGAAGCCGCAACAGAGGATGTCGCAGAACAGCTATGTTGCGAGTCAGTCCGGACGACAGTTTCAGACTAGGAATGACTTACCGCGGTAATGCCCGCAACTATGAGCTCGACAACGGTTACGATTGCGGAGAAAATCGTCCCGACAATGCCGACGACTACGGAGATGATCACACCCTGCTCACGGAGTTCAGTGCTTCGAAGGTGGGATGGGATGCGATATGCTCACCATGATGTTAATAACGGATTGTAAGTCGTGATATTCGTGCGTTGTGATGTTTGCTGAGGTGGTATGCGGATGCAGAAGTGTGAATTTGCGTTTCCCGACGGGCTGCGTTATATCTGCGTTTCTGAGCCACCGGCTCCACGAGACTCCCCGCAATGCAGCCACTCGTTGGCGTCCCTGACGTCAGGAACGCATCTCTGTAGACGTGCGGAGAGTAGACAGGTTTGTCTGTAATTAGCTGAGGGTGGGGTACAATGCTCCACGTGCATGCGCCGAATGCGATATGGTGACTCTCAGGTCTTCCTCTTCAAGCCTGCGCGTCGACGAACACTCCCAGCGCTCTGTGCGCACACACATGCATGAATCTGGTCATGCACGGCAAAAGTATCCGTAAAGGACACGACAAAATGATGCTCGAATCCAATCTGAACGTTGACTGTGATCGCGCAAGATCTCTTCTGAGATCCGGAGCCACAATCGCACAGTCCGCTGGAACGGCCACACTTTGTGGCGTTGTACTCCAGATGATGAACTTCCTCAAGTCAGCAGCACAACAATATAGGTCCGGTGCGTCGGATAGTGCACGTCAATTCATCCGGATCATACGAGTACATACTATGTACCGCAAACCGCGGATGCCTTCACAGTGCATGTGGTTACAGTCTCCGCCCGCCGCGAACATTTTCCATGGCGGATATTCCAGTTTTGGTGCCAGCGTTACATATTACTGCTTCGATCCGGCGGAAACAAAAGTGAGCACTTTTGTCTGCATATCGAAGCATTCCAGCAGCTCTATCGTCTGTCAGTGTAGCATCCATTTTTTGCCGGACAGTCCACATGTGGCGTGGTCCCGCCGCCGGTCTATAATTCCTTCTTTGAAGGATTCTCGTTCATCTGCACCGGAGTTCCGCAACATTGACCGGATACAGTGGAGTTGCAATTCAGAACGGACATCTTGGCTGCAGTGCACATCGCCGACCTGCGATGCAATGTTGAGTATCCCGCACATATGCCGACTATGGCATTCTAGCACATGCCATCGTACGTGGTCTTCGTTTACCTTTGGCCGGACCAACTGCATTAAAAGCCAGGACTCTTGGACATTGAGACCCACCAGCCAATCCCGCAACATCCTCTAGTTCTATAACTTGCTCTTCGGCATCTGCTCTCACAAGCACAATGTTTTCCAAGGCATCTCTGCTCATTGTCGCTCTTGCTCTCCTCTCCACCGCGACTCCGATCGCGCGGACACAGGCATTCGCATTCCCCTGCACAAGCGTGGCTCCCTGACCAAGCCCGATGGCACCTTCGACCTTGAGGAGGCCGTCAGGGAGAGGGCCAGGACGCAGACGTATGTGCCTTTCGAGTCGCATATTTTGCAGTGCTCACTCTTCCTCGACGACAGCAAGCACCGTCAGAACATGGCCAACCTCGCACGCAACACAGGCCACGGCGACATCCCACCCGCCGCGAACGTCACGAAGCGCCAGGCGCTCCCGCTCACGGACCAGGGAAACAACATGCTGTGGACCGGCACGGTGTCCATCGGGACGCCCTCGCAGGAATTCGTGATCAACTTCGACACGGGATCCTCGGACTTGTGGGTCCCGAGCGCGGAATGCGAGTCGTGCGGAAACCACAACACCTACGACGCGTACGCGTCCTCGACGAGCGCACTGCAGAGCACCGGATCCTTCGAGATCGGCTACGGCGACGGCTCCAACGCCTCGGGCGACATCTATACCGACTCTGGTGAGCCGCTGCATTTTTCAGAACCCGCGAACGCAGGCACTTACTCATTGCGCCTCGATGATGCAGTCAGTGTTGCCGGCGTGGCGGTGACCGGACAGAGTCTGGCGTCCGTGACGCAGGAGTCCGGCGCGTTCCAGTCTGCCCCCCAGGACGGCCTGATGGGCATGGCCTGGCAGGCGATCTCCGCCGAGGGCGCCGTGAGTCCCGCCTCGTCTTCTCCTACCCATATACTCACCCCCCTCCCCTCTCCCACCTGCAGCCGCCATTTTCTTCAGCGCCATCGCCCAGCAGGCCATCCCGCAGGGCGTCTTCTCGATGAAGCTTGGCCCAAGCGGCGCAGAGCTCTATCTCGGCGGGACGGACACGTCGCTGTACAGCGGCGACCTCGAGTACCACGCGCTCACGCAGAAGACCTACTGGCAGATCGGCCCCGCCACCGCGCTCGTCGGCGGGGAGGGGCCGTGTCCGGATTCGACACGGTCATCGACTCGGGCACGACGCTCATGTACGGGCCCGCGGACCAGGTCGCGCAGTTCTACGCGGCGGTGCCGGGCGCGCTGGAGATCCAGAGCGGGTTCTACGCGTTCCCGTGCGACGCGACGCCGAGCGTCGCGTTCAGCTGGGGCGGGGCCAGCTGGGAGATCAGCCCGGAGAAGTAAGTCCTCCTGCTGAGCGCGAGGATGCCAGAGTTGGCGCTGACGGCGCGCCCCTGCACAGCTTCAACCTGGGCGAGGTCGGCTCGGGCCTATGCCAGGGCGCGTTGGGAGTGCTGGAGATCGAGGCCAACACCTGGCTTCTGGGCGACACGTAAGTCCGTCCGCAATGACATGGACATCAGCGATCTGTCAGAATGTGCGCTAATATGTCACGGACGTCCAGGTTCATGATGAACGTGTATACCGCATTTTCTGCGGACGGGAGCGCCGTCGGGTTCGCTGCCCTTGTGTGAGAGGACACTTGCACATCTAGATCGAAGTACGAGGTCCTGCCGTGTACATTGATAGTTGTATCACCACCTGAATTATGCGCTATCATGTTTTCTTGGTTAATGACAATGTCCTATATATCATCGGGTTTAAACAGCGAGTCAGCAGTAGCAATCCGCAATGACAATCGGCTGTAACCCACATCTCTCCAACCGCAGAGATTCCAGGACATCTACGATCATCTCAGACAGGACATGATACACTCAGAACGAATATGCACAAAGTTCCCTTGAGAAAATCGATACAAGCGAAAGTAGAACGAGGGGATGCCGGCGACGCGCGGCCCGGAGAGTACAGGAGGTATAAAGCGGCCCACGGGCAGTACAACGTACGATTAAGGTGTCCTCCTGCGGTAGGTGGTAGGTGAGGAAAGCGCATGCGCGGATGATTGGTCATGGGAGTCGGCCTGCAACGCGCTCCTCGATTATCCGCACGACTGTGGGTGGATGTACAGGTATCTGTGTGCCCTGGAAACCTTCGGGGTAACTTGGGCTCATCTGTTCGGGGTATGTATGGTATCTGCAGGACTGTTAGTGATATGCGATGCGACGCAGATGAAGCGATACACACGTATCGTTCCAAACGGCGAAATGCTTCATGCCCATGGCATGCGTTGTCCACTCGTAGTCGTGAGCGAACCCGCCCGGGTAGAATATCTCTATCACCGTTGAGATTGGCGTGGTGGGCATCATGATGAGGTGCTGCAAATCGGCACGTCAGATAAAATACAGCCAGATGGAAGAGGATTTGCGTTACCGTCAACCCGTTACCGTGGACGCCGAGCATAACCTAAAGAGACTGTGAGACCAAGCCACCTTAGGGACGATGACAGACGTACAGTGGAGCGCGCAGAC
Organism: Amylocystis lapponica; assembly: GCA_022376435.1. NCBI lineage: Eukaryota > Fungi > Basidiomycota > Agaricomycetes > Polyporales > Postiaceae > Amylocystis > Amylocystis lapponica. The sequence goes on from JABYQE010000020.1 coordinate 243,411, forward strand.
AACGCCAGTTGCTCCTCCTTACTCAACCGCTCAGCCTGCACAATATTTAGCTCCCACCGGTTCACCGTACACATCTCTGTCAACGCCCGCACGAGTGCCTCGTGATGGCTGTCGATTAGATGACGGCGTGTCCCCTGCCTGCTAATGTATGTGACGACGACCTCCTGACCCTTCTGCACACCATCCACTGCCGCCGCCGCCGCATCCGCACCGAGCGCATGTACAGCAGGTCGCGCCTTGACGTGCGCGACAGCCTGCTCAGCATGGCGCCCAATGTCCATCACTTGCTCCTCAACGCCTGCGAAACGCAGACCGCGCGGCGCACAGGCTCCCACCACCACTTCGCCAGGCGACCCGATTGCGCATATACTCATACGCTTCCGCAGCCGTACGCTGCGTGCGCGCGCCGCATGCCTCACCTCGAAGGCGGCAGAGCGGTCCGCGAAAAGGACGGTGTCGAAATGCCACACGCGCGCATGCACACCGCCCGCGGAGGTCGCGACGATGCGGTCGTTCCAATCCTCCTGGACCTCGACGGCGAGGCTGGGGAACGCGGCACGGAGAAAGTACGAGTTGAAGCCGGGGCGATCGCGCCAGCCGTACGCATCTGCGTGTGTGAAGATCATACGGTGCACCGGCGGCACGGAGGATACGCCTGACGCGTCGACGCTGGCGGTAAATGCGCCGGTCCAGAACGCCCACGCGCCGAACATCAGCTCCGCGCAGAAATGGTAGTAGTGGTCGAGAAACTGTGACGGGTCGTTAATAAGGAATGTATTGCCGGTGACGGACCACGCGCGGTTCCGCTCCCATTTATCTGCATCGCCGCCCCACCGTTCTCGCGCTTGCGTAGGTGAAAGGAAATCCATGTTCTCGGCGGTGGGCATGCGTGCAGCGATGTTTTCTGGTGTGTTCTCAGCGGGCATACCGGTCGAGGTGATGAGGCGGATGTCGGGGAAGGAGGATGCGGGTTCGGAGGAGACAACATACATGGTGCCGTTGGACATGTACAGATTTCGGAAGACAGTCCATCCTGGGGCGTGCGATACGAGAGTTGTTTCGGGAAAGTCGTTAGCTAGGTTTGCAGCCGCTACGTCGGGCGATCCAAGGAACCGCTGAGCATCCCCCTTGGCCTGCTTCTGTGCGTGGTCCTGCAGTCGAGCGAGAGATTGGTTGAGGTCGGGCACATGGGAGGTGACTTGTGTGTTGATGGTTATGGAGCCGGGCTCTTCGTAAAATGCGCCGAAGAAGCTGGACGCGAGGTGCATGGTTGTCGCACCGAGGAGGACGAGGACGACATCGCGAAGGGTGCGGGTGCGGGGCGCACCCATGATGAAGCGGAAGGAGGGAGACAGGGCGGGCAAAACCTACGCAAGGGACGACATACGACCGAGGGTGTGCAGGGGAAGGCTTGAGCTTGGCGGGCAACACCATTTTAACGATCCGGGACGGGATAGGTCGACAAGCCATGCTAACTTGCTCGGCTCGCACCCTCAGATCGTCGCCGCCTCATTTGCTCGCCTAGCGGACTTCCTCCGCCGCCAAACATCTGCGCGGAGCCCCAATGAGATAATGCGCAGCCAGGGCGGCTATGAACCTCCCATGTCCCACAATTAATATTCTGGCAGTCTCATCCGCTCTTGCCAACGGTTCGCAGGACTGACAGACGTCCAGCGGTGCGCCATACAGATGATCAGCTGAGGATTCAGACGATTCTCCGACCGGACGCTCTCAGTACCTGACAGCTCCGCGCCTGGTCCTTGTGCAAGTCAGTCCTTCTGTCAGCGCCCAGTGTCTACCCACTGATTCTTTTGCTTTACAAGTGCACCCAGGACGGCGTATTACCTCAGAGACCCTTTCCATATGCCGACAGCGGACATTCCGTGTGTACGGTGATCAATCCTGTGGTTCCCTTGATTTGTTGCTTCCATGTCCTGTCTAACCCCGTCGACTACCTATCTACGGCTGTGCCATACCGCGCGGGAACAGTGCCCTTAGCAGCTAAGCTATCAGCTCCAAACCCAAACTCATGAGGGTATCTGCCAAGCTTAGACCATCTCCGTCATGTCTCGGTAAGTGCGATGCGCCCGAGCTGTGCTTCACATCTCTCCGACCTCGACACGGCCGAAGAGCCGTTATAACCTGGACCTCGCTGTGTTCTCATGACCGAGATGGCATGCTTACGGAGTTTCCGAAGAAGGCCACGACGCAATCGCCATGCATACTTCTCAATGGTACCGCTCTTCTTTAGAACCTCCCACGACCCGTGGGCCTGAGCGCAAGCACAAGTCACCGTGTAGTATGTAAATTAAATTCTCCTCTGCAATCCGAGCCCCGTATGATATCCTACAATAAATATCATCACAGCCAGCGAAAGTCCCAACCCTATTATGACGGGAAAACCCCAGGAGGTTCTCCTGCGCCGACAGGTTCAAATTATGAAAGCCCTCGATAGGCCCCGCAGCGCCCGAGTCCTCAAAGGCCTCGGCCTCAGCTTCGCCTGCGACTTCTCGATGCGCATCCGCATGAGCTCGTACAGGAACAGTGTCGGCTCCTGGCCCTTGCGCAGGAACGACGGATATGGCGCTCCCACTTCTTCATCAGGCGGAACCTGATGTCCCCGCGCGCGAGCGCAGCAGCCCCAGGGCCGAACGGCGGGAGGCCCTCCTGGTACGCGAGGATCGCGACCTGCGCGAGCCAGTAGAAGGGGAGCGACTGCGACACGAACGGCGGCTCCTCCCCGCTGCCGTCCGCCGGCGGGGAGTCGGGCGACGCCAACCAGCTCTGCAGCCAGCGCTGCAGCTGAAGCTGTACCCCGAAGAGCTCTTCCTTCCCCATTGGCCGCGGCAGCACGTCCGGCTCCGGCGGGCACGCATCGAGGAAGCCCTCGAAGAGCGTGCGCATAATGCTGTGGATCACAACAAAGTGCGCGTAAGGATTCAGAATGAGCGGGGACGCCGGCGCCTGGCGCGACTCGGCGAAGTATGCGAGCGTGCGCTGCAGGGAGAGCCCCGTGAGCCGTTCTGCGATCGTGGATCCGTACGGCGAGGGGCGCTGGAGGATCGCGAGCCACTCCTCCGCCGAGGATGCGAGCCAGAGCGCGTCTTCGCACGGGAGCCCGAGCTCGAACTCCCCCGTGGAGAAGGTGGGGCGCAGGTTGAAATAAATACAGGTGCAGCAGTCATGCGAGTGCGAGAGAAGGATCGCGCTGCGGGCAATGTTAGTGTCCGGCATTAGAGCACAGGCCTGTCAGCCATCCGTCGTGATAAACTCACCGCTTCGCTGTCTCGTGCAATGCCCAATCGCGCCAGGTCGTGTCCGCGGAGGCCGCGTCAATTATATCCGGGGCTGTCCAGCTCGCGCAACGCTGCACATACCTGTTCATGCGGATCAACTGCGGTGATACAGATGTTAGGCTAGGCAGCCGAGTGGAGCAAACTTGACGACAAACCATGATCATCATGCCGTGGTAAACGGTCGATGACACGCGCCGTTCGGGCAGTTGGTGGAACAACCCGATCGTCTGTAGCAGGGCAAACGCAAGCGCCAGGTATATCTGGTCCTCCCAATTCTTGGGATCCTGGGCCTAGATACATGCAGCACTGAGCACCGGGCGCAGCAAAAAATCGAAAGAACATACAAGTTGAGCGAAAAGCTCGTCTCTCACGGAATCGAGAGCAGCATTGATGAAGGTGGAGGCTGCTCGCGATCTCACGTAGAGCGCACCGCATGCCCGCATGGCAATCAGTAGGATGGGAGGCTTTCCAGCTACCTGGAACGTCGGGGTATGTACGAGGGGCACCATCCTCAGGAACGTAGAGAAGAACAGACACACTGAAAGACAGAGGAGCGTGAGAACTGTATAATGTCGCATGAGAAGGCTCTGACATACAATCATGATGGAACGATGCCGAGGACGTTCCTCCAGTCGTGCTGCTCAACATCTCCGCCACCGAGAATGCTTGCGGCGGTTGAGGCAGAACTTGCATGGGCTTATACCGGTCACCGAGGATGGTCTCCAGAGGATCGGGGACGGTGGGTGCCATTTGCTGATCTACCACCTCATGCCATAATCCAAAGTCGACGTTGTAAGGAACGCGATTATTCGGCGGTGCCGCGGATGAAAAATCATTGCCCGAGTGCAGGCCGCTGCTAGAAGCTGTTTGCTGCTGGCTCGGCGTAAAGAGGCCACCCAGGAGGTCGTCGAACAGCTCGTTAGAGAACAGGCTGTTCTGTGGACTTTGCACGTGGGCGTCGGGCCTATCGATGCGAGAGAACGTCGACAAGCTGTCTACGAAGAAGTTGACAGGCTGGGCAGTGGCGTATGGCGCGGGCGACGCGAAATCCATGGGTAGTCTGTTGCTGTGCAGGGCCTCAAGCAGCGCAGCGTTCATTCCGTCCTTATCTTCTAGTCCAGATGGAAAGGCGTCGACGTACTCCGGGCTAGAGCGGAATGGAGTGGTGGACGACGATGGTTCGGACACCGAGGACGTGTTCGACTGCTTTGGGGCACTAGAGGCCGTCGCAGCGCGACTGTGCGAGGACTGGGTACCCGTCGCAGCCGAGTGGCCTGAGATATATATACAATCTCGATTGCGAGATTTGCATTTCGAGCAAGGCTGTTGTAAATCACATTTAACCTTCGACTCGGCACAACCTTGACAAGACTTGCGTCGTGAGCGCGGCACGCTTTCCCTGGGAGGGTAGAGATCAATACGGTGAAATGGTCGGCGAGTTTAAGGAGACAGCATTATGCATCGAGGATCTGCGGTATATTTGATAAGAAGCCACTTACGGGTCACCGCATGTCCGTTTGTGCCTCGTCAAGAGGTCACTCCGAGTAAATTGCGAGTGGCAGATCTAAGTACCCACGGTGTCAATGGATTTGAAATGGGGAAAGCGCGGCCTCTTTACGTCGCATTCATGCAGCCTCTGACCAGAATCTACACAACGTGTCAGGGATCTGCGGGATATGTCGGGCAACCTGAGGACTCACGAGTGCGCAAATGCCGGTTCAGGTGGGTCGTCCGCGTAAATTTGGCGGGGCAAATCGGACAGAGCTTGTTCTGAGGTATAGAGGGAAGATTACCCTTATGCATACGCATTTTAGATGCGCTGCCATCCTTCTTAAGCTCGACTGAGGAAGATGGCACGAGCAATCCGTTTACGATGGATGAGGGGCCAGCCGAAAATAATTCAGAGGGGGGGTTGTTCATGGATGCTTTTTCAGAGGCAAGCTTGTGGCGCTAGCGAACATCATGAACGTTTGAGTCGGGTCATGATTGAGATCACTACTATGGAGCAGCACCATATAGAGGTATGAATCAGCATCAAAAACGACACATTCGGAGGTATTTTGATCAAAAGTAACAATTCGCTACCAAATTACTGCCTAATTTGTGGTAAATGACAGTAGCGACGCGGAGCCGACAATGTCGTTTAGCTTACGCGTCTCCGGCAAGTTATCTCAAACATGCACGTCCGGTGGTCGCGGCGACGAGCGTTGCGGATGCGCGGGCCGCACGTGCACCCAACTGCAAGGGGAAGCCAGAACATGATCAATTCATTTTTGAGATTCCAATTGCAACTGATCTAAGACATACAAAGGTGCACGAGAAATAACCTAGCTAGACACTAACGGACAACAGATGAGATAGTCATAGTAAAATGTCAACTAATCGTACACTTGCACGGCGGGACAGCGAGAGCGAGATGCAATAAACGTGAGCGATAACAAATAGGTACCGAAGGACGACGCGAGCATGGTGTTATGAGTGTTCAGAGCCGTGCGATGTGCGCTACGTCTTCCCCTTGAGCGTCTGCACCAGAGTCTTGATCCCGAAACGACTGTTCTTGCTCCCGACATGGCTTCGCTGCTGGCCGGAAGGCGAGTGCTGCCATGTATCGGGAGACTGGAAGCCCATCTTCACGAGCTTGGTTGCACGCGCGGTCTGACGCTCCTGGTCGCTCATACCTCGACTGGGCATAATGTCACCCATGCAGTCGGGAACCGTAGAGACGCGGGAAAGGGGCACGCCTATAACGGAGCCGGCGATATTGAGACCGTCCGAGTCTGGGTCGGGCGTGCGTGATCGCGGTATACGCGGTCGAGGAGCAAGGAGTGTTTCCGAGTAACCCTTCATATGATGCCTGCTCCTCCGAGGTGTGATGGAGATAGCACGATCAATGTGGGACACGTCAGTCCTGACAGGAACCACAATCTGCTCTGAACGAATTTCAGATGGCGCTATCGAGTGAGCTGATGGCGAGAGCCCGCCAAGCGACGTATTCAGAGAGTCCGACGATGCTGCATGGATCAGATGGGCTGGTTAGCGATATCACACAGGCCTTCAAAATGGACAACTCACGGGTACCACCGCTGGTGTGCGGTCTCGTCGTCCTCGCCTGTCTGGGTGGTCGCACACGATGTGAACGCTCTTCCAGGCTGAACTTCCTGTCCAACCCCCTCCGGGATGCCATCACTTGCCCTCGGTAATCCGCAATCCCGTCCTCCGTGACATCCGAGTCTTGTGCGCTCTTCGGGCTGCTTATCCTCTGCTCCTCCAGCTTGAACTTGCGCTCAATCTCCAGACTCTCGCCGTACGCAGCAAGCGCCGCGCTGAGCGGCGTGCGCCCGGAGCCAACGCTGCCCCCCAAGTCGGCATACTCGATCTCGATGTCCTGCATTTCCAGGATGCTCTGCTGTGCGCGCTGGACCAGCGCCTCGGCCTGTGCGTGCGATGAGATGGCTCCGAGGTCGAGCGGGACCCGGGCGCCGCGCCGTGCGAGCGGCGTCTCCGTTTCATCCTCGGACAAGCTTGGCTTCTTCTGCTCAATCTCGAGGGGCAGCTGTGCCACATCGACGGACGAGGACGAGCGGATCATGGGGTTTGGCAACTGGGGCTGCGACAGCGCCGGCGTCGTGAGGTATCCACTACTCGAGCTCGACGGAGGCATGTTGCTCGCTGTCGTGCTCGTGCTACTCACCGAATCACCTCGCAGTCTATTCTCTATGCCGTGAATGCCCAGCGTGTTGGATTCTGCGGAAGGAACGTCGCCGGGAGGGGGAACATTGATGCTGAACGGACAGTCGAAGCCTGTTGACGGTATCACAATCCCAGGCGAGGGGAGCGGTGACAGCGACAGCTGCGAGGACACATCCGACGCTCTTCGAATCCGCTCGTCCACCGTGAGCGCATCCATGGGGGGTTTCTCAGCCTGGGGCCCTATGGGTTCGCCATACTGCTCCTCGTCCTCTTCTTCGATGTAGGAATCGCACGCCTCGTCTGGCTCCGTCGTGAGCTGCATGGTAAGCTCGGGCGCATATTCCTCCGCATCAGGCTGAAGCCATAACGGCTGCGGCGAGCGCGGGCCGCCTGTGATGACCTCGCTCTGGAGCGAGCTAATGCTTGTGCTTCCCCGCACGCCCCGCACAGGGCTGCGGCTCAGGTGACGGCGATCCCCTGTGTTCCGTATATGCCCGGAAGACGTAGTAGAGGTGGAGTCAAAGCGGAGGGCCCGTATGGACGATTGACTCGCGGAACCGGTGCGCTGAGGTTCAGCGGGCGTCTGTCCAGAGGATGCGGACCGACCATGCGGGCGCAGAATACCTGGCCGCACCGAGGAGCTTCTGGGAACCTGTAGGGAACCATCAAGGTCTACGCTGTTCATACAGCCAACACCAGAACTCCGCGTGCGGAGACGTTCGCTCGATAGTGCGTGACGGAGGTCAGACACCAGCGAAGGTCGTGAGGGCGATTGGGACTTGCTCTCGCTGAATACCCGGCTGCGGAATGCGCTCGCAGCACGGCTGACGGAACAGGCCTCCGTGGATATTGAGGAGATATCAGTCAAACGGTCCTGAGACGAGAGGGATGACGCTCGTTGATCCGTGGATGGAGAAGCTGAGAGAGAGGTCATGACGGAGCTTGAGGAGGTCTGAGCGGTGGAACTCTCTGCTGAGAATGCGGCATCGCCAATACTCTTCTTGAATATGTTCATGAGTGAGATCTTGCTCCTCACTTTGCACGGGACAGGTGAATGCTCAGCGTCAGTCCCCGCTGACCTTGGTCTCCGCGAACTTGAGCGAGAACGGTAAGAGGGTCTGCTATAAGGCACAGTATGCGGGGCTTCGAAAATGTGAGGGAGGGAAGGACGCCGTGGGTTTGCCACCTCGGCGTCACCGTTATCAGGAGTGTCATGGAAAGTGTACTCGCCGAACGGTTTAGATGAGGGTAATGGTGGTGCCTCTGCGGGGTCGAGCATTACACCATGCAGACTTGGAGACGCCACCGCAGGTGGCGACTGCGACGGCGAGGGTCGCAAAATGTTCAAAGCATTGTCTATAGATCTCTTGACACGTAACCTTCGCGAAGTGCACTCCGTACAGTCGGAATGCCCGCAGAGCGAGTGGTGTTCATCCGCTGCGGTGGTGTCTCGATTCTGGCCTGATGTGAGGTCCTTCTCCCTGAGATCCTTATCCTTGTTCTGCGACCACTGCTGGACAATATCGGCGCAAGCTACCCATCCATTCTGGCGGGCGATCATCTCAGGCGTGACCCCGTGCTTGTCGGGACGGTCTGGATGCGCACCATGGAGTAGCAAAGTACGGACGACGGTAATATGACCATTGGCGCATGCAAAATGAAGAGGCGTCGAACCCGAAGTACCGACAATTGGTGCAGAGGTGTCACGGTTCTTGTCACTGGAATAACGTCGGGGTAGTCTGGTAAACAGTAGGACGGGTTAGGAGACCTCAGGATTGCATGTATAGATTCGCCTAGCTTACCTCGGGGCATTCACATCTGCACCTTTCTCGATAAGCAACCTCACGACGAGATCGCTACCTCCAGAACATGCGGCGTGCAGAGGCAAAACACCATCCAAGACGGAATTGATGGGTTGCCCATGGTCGATGGCGTATTTGACAAGCCCGACGTTGCCAGTAGCAGCAGCGGAGTGAAGACCAAGATGAGGGACTGTGGGAGGCGCAGATTAAAGGATGAGCACGAGTAAGGTGTGATCTACGTACATTCAAGGGTAACGTTGTACTTTGCCTCCGTTCTTTGGGTCTTGGACACTCCGGGCATGGCCGTTCAGACGGTCGAAAAGAAGTACGGTAGGATGGAAACCAAGTACATATACCGGCAGCTGAGGGCGTATAGGCGTCAAATGGAGACGCTGTCGGAGAATACAAATACCGGGCAACGGGGCGTGAAGACTTGGTTCGGTTGTTCTGCCAGGAACAGCTAAAGCACAGGAACAGCCCTCAACAAGATCGCCACGAAAGATATCACCGGGGAGGGCAGCGAGCAGGCAGTGTGCACAAAGCAGTGCTAGGCCAAGAGGTGGCTCAGCGGGAGGGGGGATTGATGTGGTAGAGCGGCAGACCGGTGACATAAGCTTCCGCTGCTAAACACTATTTCTATTTTGGCCGTCTCCCCAGGACTCCTCGTCCATGATGTTGCCACCACCACGATAGGCTCCGTTGTCTCCCTTCTGTCGCCACTGATCTAGCCATCTGTGTCTATGGGTTTATCAACGAACCACAGCACGCATCTGATACCGTGCTTTACCAGCTCAAGCCTTGGATTCAACCCGGCTTCTCGTTATTCTACCCAGACAATTGTCTCCTCGGCTATCCGGCAGCACGAGGGTGTACTAGCCCTGCAGCTAGCTCACCATGTGCATCCTGTTCTGGCATTTCCTCAGCCTCGAGTTCTTCGCCGTCACCGGTTCCAACGCATGTCCGTAGCCACAATGCTGTGCATGCAATATCGGCAGCCTCATCAAATTTGAAATTACTGGAACCGGCATTGACTCGATGAACCGCGCAGTGGATCCCAACACGATAGCAAACCATCTGATCGAAGCGGGGAACCTTCGTCGACATGTACATTTGTGGAAATGCCTCCGCCGTGTACCCCGAACAATTGGTCTGGGGATAGAAACTGCAAAGGAAACTGCAACGGAGGCGATGTTTGAGGTAGGTTCTTAGCGTTTCCTAGCAGTCCCGTTGACCTATGGTGTTGTTCTGGCGTCTTGGTACACTGCCACTCCGCAACTGTTCACGCGCAAGAACCTCACTCCCTTGATGACTCGGATTGCGCGTTGATACAGTCACTACAAGGTAAGTCCTAACCTACATCATCGCATGTCGTGCCTACCCTATTTTCATAGGCATGCAACGTCGCGCTTCTCGGCCACATGATACTCAAAAGTCGCCCTTACGATAGCCGAATCCTCCGAAGTGACCGGGTACAGCAGCCTTCCGCGGCGCCTTGCTGTGAAGAATGTACCCCAATGTGGCGCTTGTGGCTGACCATGGGAATTCGGTACAGCGAACCTGGGCAGAGTGAGTGTGCGTTGACATCTCATTCATCACAACGTGCCGGATGCGAATACGGAAGACAACAGCGCCCAGGGAGTGTTGCACCGATGCTCCAGCGCTGACAAAACACGTTGCGGAGGCGATAGCACGCCGATATATGTAGTACACACATAAGTACTGACTGACAATTTGAGCCTTTTTCGTGCTTGGTGACATCTGGAGTTGCAATATAAACGCGGGCTTCAAGTGGTTAGGCTCGGACCAGCCGTTCCGGTTTGCGTGCTACTTACCGGAACGGCTGGGCAAACTCGGGGCCTCACCTGGTGGGCTTCCTAATCAGGACCCCCGTGAGAAATCGTACTTAGGAATTTCTCCAATTCGCCTCTCTGGAGATACAGGGCAAGAGTAGTTTTGTACGAGTTCGCGCCGTGCCGTTCTTCAGAACTCGAGACAGTATCCAAATATTAAACATACACTATTCAATGTCCTTACCAACCGCCGTCAAGCGCAACATCGGCCTCCGCATCCAACGACAGCAATGTCTCCTCATCCAGCTCGAGGCCAGTGCCAGCCCAGTAAGTCTCCTCGTCAGTGTCGTCGTTGTCGTTCTCGTGAACGTTCGTGTGAGAGATGGCAAACGCGCTCGCCTGAGGGACGTCCGCAGGGGTTTCCGTGCTCGCTGTGCTCTGTGCAGCGATTTGCACTGCTACGGCTGCGCCAGGTAAGTTGAGCGGGGGGCCAACGAGCGGAGTGACAAGTCGCCGCGCCTTAAGCCGTGCGAACAGCTCGTTGTATTCGCTGAGAGGTCCCGCTAGACGATTGAAGCCGAGCGCCGCTATGTTGGGCACTATGGCGTCGTCACCATCAATGACACGACCGGGCTCGAGGTGGTACACGCGATGAGTGCGGAGTGCCTTCTTGAGCTCCGTAATGTCCCTCGTCAGGTCCGGGATATGATGCTTTGTCCCTTGCTTGGCACCGAGGGAGCCGTTGATCTCAGTGGCGAGCTGGCGGAGAATATTGATGCACGGCGCAATCGTCTCGAGCCATTCCCATGACGCATTACTGCCGTGCGCCTTGTAGACCGTCTGCGTACTGTGAGTATCGATGTTACGGAGACAGAAATTTACTCACCTTGATCCAAAAATTCATATGTTCCTGCAGAAGATCGATCGGAACCCACGAGTTTGGATTGCCCGTCGGATTGACAAGCCAATTTTTGACAATGATATTACTGATGTAGCGAAGAGGTCAACGATGATGAATGTAATAATGATCTGCTCAGTCGGCTCACCGAAGTGGTTTCGGCCAGACATGCGTCAAGTTGTGAATTAGGAACAACAGCTCATGCGCATACTTCGCATGCTTCGTGCCCCGGTACATGAGTGCGAGGACCTTGAGAATCGTGATGATGCGTCCGGAGTCGCCGGTCTTGATGGCATCGGTAAACTCGCGCAGCACAAGACCATCCCGGAGGAAGAGGACAGCGTTCTCGAATATCATGTCACCAGTTGTCACAGCGGGAGGTGCATCCAACGGAGCGTCATCTACTTGTGCCATGAGGGCCTCCTCCTCGCGCGCCTCTCGCAGCTCAGTGACGACGTCGGGGTTTGCGAAGCGTGCAACCAGTCTGCCTACGTCTTCCCACAGAATTTCGTAGGTAACCTGGGCAGCGTACTCCTCGAGATCTTCATAACCACAGACAAGCTCCAAGCAGTGGAGTAGACGCGCAGAAAGGGAAACAAATATGAGGTCACGGGTGGTGCGGTAGGGTGGGAGGGACGACAAGACGATCGGTTTTCGGTTGAGCACAACGTTCTGGAATGACAGGCATCCCGGATTGCGTGAACCGCTACTCGGGCTGCCCCAGTGCGTCTCCAGGACAGCGTGAGTTGCGATCATCTGGTTATGAAAGAAACCAGGACCGAACGCGGCAAAAAGATATGACTGGTGGAAGCTATCGTGGCCAACGCGATTCTCCATAAGGGAACGAAGGCGAGCAATGGAGAGCTGGTCTCCAAAGATGAGCTTCACGGTGTCGGCGAAGCCATCACCCTGCATATCAAGGCCGACTTCACGAAAAATTGTCTCCATGACCTCGGCGTTGCCTGTCGTTGTGGACTCGTCTATGTCCATCGCAGGCAACGGATAGATGTCCGTTTTATGGAGCGGTATCTTCTCGTCCGTGGTGGGAGTAGACACATGAACATGGTCACGGAATCTGCCAAAAGACTGGCCTCCGTGTTGCACGATCAGACGGAGAGCGGTATGCTGGAGTCGCTGCTGCAGTTCCAAGGACTCATCTGGCGAGAGGACAATGTCATTGATCGAAAGAGGAGGGGCAATGAAGTGGGATTCAATGAGATCGGAAGTGCGCATGTCGTGGGGAGAGGCGTCGTAAAGGGCGAAGGCGGTGGCACAAGTCCCATTCTCTTGGGAGTCCTTGCGCCCGAGTATCTGCTCGGCGACCTTAAGGACCATGTTGATGTTGTCGTAGACGTATCCCAGATGCACGCGCTTGGCCTGATGGCGCACCGTGAGTCGACAAGCAAGGGAGAGACGAGCAAGCAGTCCAGCGCCTCGCTTGAGAAGCGGGAGCATGGGCGCCTCCGCGTGAGTCGTGACTTGAAGCGATTTGTCTTCTTGAACGCGCTTGTCTGCAGCAGGTCGTGCCATTTCACTTGGTTCTTCATTCGACATCCAGTCTTGCTCTAGATCTGAGTCGTAGTCCTCGCTGCTATTCCAAATGGACTCGGATAGTGAGTCGGAGTCGGTACTTTCATCATCCTCGTTATAATCTGAATCACTTGTCGCATCGTCCACTGAGTCGTCGTCCAGGGGTACGCTCGCGCTACTGCCTTCAAAGAGAGCCGAGCGCGTGCCAACAAGGGTCGGGTAACTGCTGCACAGTCCCAGGTGGGACAATACACTGAGGACTTGGCGTTGTGCACCGGTGGCATATAGGTATAGCCCTAGGACATGCTTCATGTAGCTATTGTTCTGGCTGCGTTCACCGAGCAGATCTACCATGCACGCTCCCATGCGCTAGGCAATGTGAGTAGTTTCAGATTTCTTTTAAAAGGTGTATGCTCACCTTGTCATTGCGCGCGATTGTCTGCGCTGTAGCACCACTTTTCTGCCGAGGCGTCATGCTGAACTCGTGCATGAGAAGTGTCATACACGGGCACATCACCCGCAGGCGATCGTGTATGGAGCCCAGATTGAACGAGAGCGCAAATGCCTCGTTCACTGACATTTTGCGTGACTGCAAAATACCCGACCTCGTAGCCTTGTTGGCTTCGTGGTTGACTAGCCGAGACACATACTCGACAGCCCATGCGTGAGTGAGCCGGCGCCCCGTACGGCTGTTCTTCCAAGAGACCCAAAGGTTTAATATTGTGTCGAGACGGCCTCGCACTCCAAACAAACCGTGGTAGCGTTCCTGCCCACGGGCGTTGGCCGGATCTGACACAAACAGCACAAGATCACCCCAGGTCAGTCCGGCAGTCTCGAGTATGTCAAGAACTTCGACTAATGTATTTCTTTTGTCTTCCTGCGCCTGACGAGCTGCAGCTTCTTCCTGCGCATGAGCCTGGGCCTGTCGCTCGCGCTCGAGTTCACCTGCGTGGGCACTTTTCTCTGCAAGCGTCACGGCACGTTTCTTCTGACCCTTCTTGCGTCGTTTCATTTTGCGTTCAGCCTTTGTACCGGTTATCGGTGATGTATTAAAAACATCGTCGGAGGGTTCGGGTGGGATTTGAGGTGGTGGAGATGGTGTGTGTAGTTCGGGAAAGAGAGCAGGAAGACGGACAGGGGTCGTAGGCAGTGGGGGGGATGAAGAACGCTGTGGACTCAGAGGTATGAGGTTCTCGAACAAGTCTGCATGGTCCATCGAGCTGACGTCTTGTGGAATGTTTGTAGGTGCGACGAGAGCAAGTACAAGTTCATAGTTAATGTGCAGTTGTTGATTAGAGGCAAGAATGAAATGACGCGCGCATTTCGATTCAGACCTGTCCGATCACTTTGACGGCTTGACGACATTTTCACAACACTCGTAACCTGTGTCAACTGTCTGCTCACCTGGCACTCTCTCGATATGAAAACTCGCATGCCAATCCACCGCCGGGTTATGAGGCGGTCGTCACCCCCGCCTCCCATTCGATTCAAGCCACTAACGGAAGAACAAGTGCAAGAGTTGGCTCAGAAGATGCAAGATACTTACAATTGGCCTGGTCCTCCACGCTCGCACCAGCTGGATGGTGTCCGCGCACAGCTCGAAGGCGTAGATGCGATTATCCAGGCCCCGACTGGCTCAGGTAAAACAGCGATTGCGGCGGGCCCGCATTTATGGCCGGGCAACGAACGCAAAGTGACCATCATGGTCAGTCCACTCCTATCCCTGGAGGAGGAGATGGTATGTACCACTCATGGGTTTCACAGTTATTGATCACTGAAATCGAGCGAACAGGTTCAGACCTTCAAAAGGGACTTCGGACTCGATGCGGTCGCTATCAACAGCAAGAACGGAGCCTGCTCACCTCTCGTCGTTCAGGTTTGGTCCATCCTCGTTGCCTGCATACATTCAGTTCTGTAGCTTTTAACTCGCAGGCCATCCTCGCGCGTCGGTATCAAATTATTCTCCTTTCACCGGAGATGCTCCAGTCACGGACATTCATCAATCGTGTTCTTCGCCACACATCATTTATGCGCCACGTCATCTCGCTCTTTGTGGATGAAGCCCACTGTATATCTCATTGGGGCGCGGACTTCCGCAAGAAGTATGCGTCGCTCGGAACCACTCGAGCTTTCCTTGCTCGGGGCACTCCAGTCATTGCGGTGACAGCTACCCTCACAGATCGAGTGCGGCGAGACGTTCAGAGCTCGCTTCACTTCCCAAAACATGGCAGTACATTTATTAACGTTGGCAATGATCGATCGAATGTCTCGATTGTCGTGCGAGCATGTGAGCATCCCCAGAATAGCTTCGCAGACCTCAATTTTGTACTTCCGAATACTATCAACACACCGGATGACATCCCCAAGACCTATATCTACGTAGATAATATCCACACCGGCAACGACATCATCGACCATCTCACCCAGCTGCTCCATACACGCCAGGTCGCAAATTCCACCCATGCCGAAGCTTCCACCCGGCCAACACATCCTGTGTCACCTGGCGTCATACGGCCGTATAATGCAACACTATCCAACGAGTATCGAACCAATGCGATGGCTCAATTTCGCACAGGCGACATTCGCATCCTAGTATGCACTGATGCCGCAGGCATGGTCAGTTTCCCGATTACCTTCTCATCTGAGTCCGAGTCTGACCGAGTGGTGCCGCAGGGGTGTGATGTCCCGGATATGATGTTGTCATCCTCTGGAAGTTACCTGCGACAATGTCAAACTATGTCCAACGAGCTGGTCGTGCAGCACGAGGACCTGGCCGCACTGGACTCGCCGTACTTCTTGTTGAACGGTCCACATTCAGTCCAGCCGCAAACACAGACAACACCAACAGCCCCCTCACAATGAGCCGCGCAAGCAAGACGAAGGGAAAGCAGAAAGCTCAAGCAAGCAAGCAGAGTTCGGACTCTAAGATCGCAGCAAAAGAGAGTTCGAAGACGAAAGCCAAAGCGAACAAGGAATACGCACAAGCACACGGAGTTGCTCGCGGTGGATCGCAAAGACGGGACCAAGCACCGAGTGGAGAGCTGCCAGCGCTCGACCCTGAAGCAGCAGATGAAGGATTGAGAGTGTTTGTGCAGAGTACACGGTGCCGCCGTGAAGTTTGGGGGAGAATCTACAACAGTGAAGTTCAATGTACATAGTTCTCCATCTATTCCATGCTGTGCAGTTGACTTATGTGTCCGGTGTTGCAGCCCCCACGGTCCCCTGTTGCGACGTTTGCGATCCCTCCCTGTTCGACCGTACGCGCCCTGGTGCACCAACACGCCAACCTAAACCCAAAAAATCGACGCGTGGAGAGCCACATCGGGATACACAGATCCGCCTGCGAGCATGGCGTCGCATGGTTTTCAAGCGTGATCATCCACACTCGCAACTTGACCCAACTACGATTCTTGACGACACCACACTCCTCCACTTGTGTTCGGTTGGGCCCATGACCCCGAACACATTAGCCGCTCTTCTCAAGCCTTCTTGGCTTTGGTGGGACCGGTACCATGCTGAGCTCCTCAATTTCATGCAGGGTTTGACCATACCTTTCGTAGCAAATCCCTCATCCAAGCGCAGCCTTACCAACTCCATCATCAACGAACTGTTTGGTAGTACCTCACAGCCGCGGAAGCGTGCTAAGGTCTCGACAAATCGCACAGAAGCAGACCCACAAGGTATGGTTTCCACCCCGAGCCAGCCTGGACTCTCTCGAGCCCCTGCACCGATGCCAATACCGACACACAATGGTCCACCGTCGCGCTCGCCATCCCAACAAGAATTCCGTGCACCACTGGCTGCACAACACCCTTTTGGCCATCCTGGCGTCCATGGAACACCTCAGCAGGGAAGCAGCAACTTTGGAGGCCACCTAGCTCATCGTACCATGCCTTATGGCTATGTCCCAGCCACCAGCATACCAGTATGTATTTTGTTCTCTCATGGCACATTTTTACGGCAGCTCATTTAATTCTAGCACTCGTTATATACAGCGGCATCACAAGCTCCAGGAACTTACTCGGATGCACCCATGCGCCCGCCGCTCCCCAATGCATACTGTGCACCGACTTCGAACGGCGCAAATGCGATGCCTTCCATGTTTTCATTCTCACTTCCCGTCGGTCATCCCATGTCAACACCGCTCTATTCTCCACATCCCCGCCCGCAACCCACCATTCCCACCATTCCGTACTACGACAGGACACCTATGCCACCGCAGTCAGGCACACCGGCATCTGTGCCCAATTCATCAACTTTGTGGCCACCTGCGCAGTCGCCGTTCATCCCGCATGCCCACTATTCAACATCGACTCACCTTGCCCCCCCACCACCATTCTTTGCAGCACCTCAACATCCCGTCGAACACCGTTCTGTCATACAAGCGCCCCCGCATCCCTCTACCTATCCATTGTCACCACGTCTATCCTCCGAAAGACGCCCCTGGCTACCACACGAAGCTACTGAATTACCTGCTGGCTCGGACACGGTGGCGAGCTGGAACGGGACTGACGACACAGGACTCACATTGCGGAAAGGACAGGAGTTCCCTCCATAATCACAAGGGCCGTCTCGCAGCACTTGACAGTTTCAAGTCACAGCACTGTATCGCTTGCCCCGCTTTAGGTAGATTCTCGGTGGGCAGCTTCGAAGATGCTCGGGCTGGACAATTTTGGTATGGACTGCACTACGAGATTTGACAAGATATTTCATTCAAAGTCCCCATAGAAATGTGAGTTACATCCGGGCACATGAGTACGAGTACCGGTTCGTCGACGCAGGCCATACACAGCGTACACTGGTACAGTGAGAGGTTCAAGATTTTCACAAGTACGATTTCTCACGGGGGTCCTAATAAGGAAGCCCACCAGGTGAGGCCCCGAGTTTGCCCAGTCGTTAGGACGTAAGCTGCCTTTTCGACCTCCGCCCCCTAAACCCGAAAAGGCAGCTCATGTAAGCGTCCTAACTAACTGGTTATCGAGTCTAGCGAACGTCGCGACGTCGCACTGACTATACATGCGCCGTCACTCCCGACAGAACATCTCGCATGGTTACAACGGTCTTTGACAGTTTGACCACAGCAACGGGCGACGCGCTGCACGCAACATTTGTTATGCGCTCTTCATACAATTTACCATGTCACAGGATCTTTTGGCGCTGCAACCACTGAAACGTTTATTTAAACATCGATGACTTACGGCAGTCATCAGACTACAAAAAAGGAGAGAAAATCAACCATACACTATCTTATCTTGTCGCCGTAACACCTCCCCTTCTTATCTGATCAATCGAAGACTCATCGAGCGAAAATATGGACTAGTTAGTGGAAAGTGTGGCTCTCTGCCGTGCCCATCCTGCCGAACAGCACCTCGCCAACGCCCAGCCCCGCCAGTATGGCAATGATAAACGCGGCTTGGAATGTCCTAGACAAGGGGCATCGTGTCAGCGTGTGCCTCACCAAGTGTAGTGTCTGAGGCGAAAACACCCACATGACTGCAAGCATCAGCACATATGCCAAGAGCGCCTGGAGAGCATAGAGTACCCCGCGAGGGAAGTCGTGGGCGATGATGAAGGGGGAGATACGGCGGGGAGCACGGCGAGAGGAGAGGAAGGGTCCCTGCTCCATATAAGAGCCCGACAGGCTGTTAATGTTGACTTCTTCGATATCGGACGGTGTCTTCTCCTTGGATGGCGTTGTAATCGGTGAAGGGGGAGGGAAGGACTTCGCCTCTACCAGTGCCATTGCTCTGAAGGCAAAGTTCAGTACCAACCGCAGACGCAAGAGTATCGACGTACTTCTGCCTCCACTGAGCACCAAGCACGCTACGCACAGCACCGAGGAAACGCTCCAGGATGGCGAGTGCGACGAGACCGATGCAGGCGCCAGCAATGGCGCCATGCGACGACGGAGTCCAGGTCTTGAAGAACAGGTTGTCGCCGCCGGTGAAGTGCAGATACGGCGTCATCATACCACCCATCGTCATACCAGAGGAGGACATCGAGGAATCCATTGTAGTGTCAGTGGTATGGAATGAGGAGACGGAGCAACGGTCTTGCTCTGGACAGATATGAATGGGCACAGCGATCCGTGACGCGTGACACGTAACAGATTACGCGGAACGTAACGCCCCATACTAGGCAACGCGCCGAAGTGCAAACATGCGCAGACATCGAAGTGGCGCTGCGCAAAGAAGTGCGGATGGAATAGAAACCCGCGCGCTAGAAGGACTGCACCCGTTGCGATACAGGTCGGGCCAAGCAGACAAGTGCTGATGAACTCTATAAGTACGGCAACACGGATGTATGCTATGCCTACCTCTGATTGCCAGCGAAAGAGACCATCGGAAGCGCGATCTTCAAGAACAAGTCATTGGCAGGCAGAGTGGCAATGGCTACCGAAATTTGATAGCGAACCAACCAGGGCAAAAGGCACTAGGTCTGACAATTGAATATGGCGGCGTTCATTTCGAGAACTTCAAGAAGACGGTGTTGTCCCAACAAGCAGATAGAGACGAAAGGGTGTCGAGGAAAAAGAATTGGCGAACACGACAGGGCACCAGTAGAACCCTACAGACAAGTCGATAGCTGAGATAAGACCAACATAGGGTCTTGAGATGCAGCTGTGACGTTAGTGGGCAGGCTTAGATTCGGAGGACTACGCTCGCACATCGCCTGCCCATGACAGAGGGAGGAGAATTGAACACACTTGCCAGTCATCCTGAGGCGTCGACCAATATGCCAATACAGTTTCGCGGGAGCGAAGAGACATTGTGAAAGCTGCATAGACTTGTATCGCCAGTGCCGCTGTAGAAATAACCTTTAACGAGTGCGTCAGAGGAGGGGACAAACTGTGTGGACACCATTGGCCATCGTGATATGGGATCGTCACCTTTATATCCATGAGAAGACACCGAGGGAGGATGACCCGATATGTCAGCGGGAAGGCTCGGCACCAGTTTGGTGAGAACTACGCTCCCACTGGCGCCGAGCCTTGAGAAAAGATACCAACACGCACCAGCATGTTGACGGAGGCACTTGGAAGGAGCCAGGATCCGCAAAGCACCAAGAAACCTGGCAGAGGGGAGGGACTGCGCGCTGGGAGGGAGACGTGGTTGTCGAGGGAGATGAGTGAGCGAATATGGCCTTGAGGCACTTTCGCCCCAACCAATGGCAAAATAGCGCAAGGCACAGACCCCGATCACTGTTTCCACATATGGGAATTTGTATCACGTGAGTACTCTCCTTAATCACGTATTCACTCGCCATACGGTCGTGTTACATCTTGCGCTCGCGTTCTTCGGCTTGTGCGCATCCTCTCGTCCCAGAATATGTGGCGGATAACCTTGACACGATCTGTACTCGTTTCTCAGACCGTCAGATGTGCAAGACCATCGGTGCTCCCAAGAACAGCCCTGTATCGATCAGCGCGCTATGAATCGCAGGACGCGCGGAAAGAGTGGTTGGAAAAGAACGATGACCTGCAGCGAGATTGGGATGCAAAGGAACTGTCATACGAGGAGTTGAAGCCGAAGACTCAACAACCGACTCCGGTACGTCCCACTGAGTGTTATGGTATAGGAGTTATCTACAACTCATGCAACACACAGGACAAGTACCTCATTGATGTGCGGGAACCCGACGAAGTGCGCCTGGGTACCATTCCATCCGCTGTAAACCTTCCGCTGTCTGTCCTTTCCGGTGCGCTGCACCTCAAACCCGACACGTTCAAGGCACAATACGGTTTCGACAAGCCCCAAAAAGATCAGGAGATCGTGTTCTATTGTCGGAGCGGGAAGAGGTCGACGACTGCTTGTGATGTTGCCAAACGGAATGGCTTCACAAAGTGCGTCTTGCTTCTGCACAAACTCATGATGCGTTGAATGACACTGTCTACTCGTTTCTAGTCTCTTGAATTACAAGGGGTCATGGCTCGATTGGGTAGAGCGCGAGGGAATTAAGCCGGTATGATGAATTAGCGTTGAAGACCGCAAATGCATTCCATGAGTATAACACACTCGCCGCCGTTGGTTGTTGGGAAAACACCGAGAAGTCCGAGAGAGCATATTACTGGCGAGGCCGAAAGACCCCGAGACCCTGACCTCGCTCGTGCACTAGAGTACTACGCTTTGCGCAATCACACGCGATCTTGCCTTCCGCACTACTCGCGGCAATATAACACTTGACTGTATACAGTCACTAGGTCTCCCTTGACCCTCGCAGCTCTGCGGAACATACGCATTGTTTTATGTCCAAATGATTTCAAGACAGGCTAGTCGTCTAGCCAGACAATCTCTCCGTGCGTCTGGTGTCGTGCCGCCTGTCGTATCTGCTTTTGTCCGCGGAGGACAGGCCATTCCAAATGTCGCTGTCGTGCATTGTCATCGAAGACACTTTGCAACACCCCCTCCACAAGTGGTGCATAGGTTCGGATATATGCTTTTCAGACAGCAGAATGCGGTACTTAAATCGCGACTATTTTCTCCCTCCAGTGATCTCTCCATAGAGACATATCACCAGCTGTCCGACGCGACAATGGACTCACTGTTGGGGACGCTAGAGGATCTAATAGATTCTATTGACCGCCCAGACTACGAGGTGGAGTACAGCGTAGGTTCTCACTCTGCTTGTCTTCAACATATCCTCATCTGGTACGTGCAGAGCGGCGTTCTGACACTTAAGCTCGGAGACAAGGGGACATACGTTATCAACAAACAGCCTCCGAATAAGCAGATATGGCTGTCATCGCCTCTTAGGTTAGTCTTCTGTCCTGTTATGTTTCCGAGATTGCTTATTATTCGTCATGCAGCGGTCCAAAGCGCTACGATTACTCCGTGAAGCAGGACGATTGGGTTTATGAGCGGGATGGACGATCCATGGGAGAATTATTGAACAGAGAGCTGAGTAGTGCGTTTGAGCAAGAGGTGGATTTGGGGGTGAGAAAGATATCTACACAGTACAATTGAGCAGATGACGGCCATGCACTGCCTCGCACAAATGTACGACTAGGAGGAACATTCTCAGTAATTCGAAGATGGCCTACAATACGCCTTGCGGGTTTCTTTCGTGTCTTGCAGTAATATTTGTACCAATCGCGGCGAAGGTGCCCAGCTGGCCCATAGGGCATTTACCGTTCTCAGCCCGACCTGTGAACATACGAGATATCACGAATAACAAGGTGTTACCTACAACAGACTGGAACGCTGATGTTCTCATCCTAAAGCTGCCAATATGCGCAGACTGAATCGAGCTGCAGGCTAACAGTGCGCACCGATCGAAACCAAATGCGTCCGATGTCGATAGGGTGTGTCTTAGTATACAACGGGAAGAGGACTGAGACTGCGTGAAACATGGGGAGCGAGACGTGCAACTGTCAATCAAAGCTTCTATCATAATCCAAAAAGCAATCTACTCGGCCACATTAGTATGAAAGGTGTTATCACAGATGAAAGGCGAACGTACAATTCATCAAGCCTCAGGTAGTGGTATAATCGTGCCGAATATCCAACTGCCTCTTGCGAGTGAGGAACAGTGATCCAAGGAGCCTAGGAGAGTTGGGCGTCCCTGGTCAACGATGCAAGTTAGAGAGAATCCAGAACGAGCCCACCTATTCGTATCTTCGTATCGCTGAGTGACGTTCTGGACCTCGACATCTTCCGGGACCAACCTTCCATTCCACAGAGATGTCGTTCTATCAATATCCTGGACATGCAACGATGTGGACGCCGTTCGGTCAAACGAATGGGCCGAGAGACGTGTCTCATAACTCGCGACCGTCTGGGAACATGTATCAAGAGGCGTGTGGGAATGCCGCGCAACCCCATAGGAGGAATGGGAGGAGAATATGGCACGATGTCTCTGTTCGGCGTGGAGATCATGTAGCAGAGTATTGGCGGTCTTGTACAGGCCTGCCTCTTCCTGCCATCTTGTTGTTCCTCTCGTGTACTCTGAACGGCCTTCGGGAGATCCGGGAACGTCTTCTTCGTCGTCGTCACTCGTGCCCCCCACTCCGCCTCCGTGCCTGCTACCTCGTGGAGGTGCGAACTGTCTTCTGCGCTTGACCACACGTTCGTAGACGTCGAGGGAAGGCTCAATGGGCACAAGTGGAATGTCCGCAGACGGCAGGGGAGAAGAAGGCCGTTGTCGTTTCAGCATTCTTTAGAAAAAGCGTAAGTAAGTTGGTGGCCACCAAACATCATGCGAAGCCACAGAAGAGGCAACGCGTACCTCGGGCGCTTGACTAATTATAACAGTTAGAAAATCCCGATTGATATTGGTGAGTGTGCAGAGGATCCTTCAGAGCACAGTGAGTGAATTACACAATGTCAATAATCTCTTGAGGGATGTGTGAGACCGGTACGATTCAAGTCAAGAGCGGGGACAGACAAGGAAGAAGGCTGAAGGCAGCAGGTAGAGATCTCAGATGCGTGACACTGTCATCTGAATACAAGGTTCAGTTATGTAAGCTCGTATATCCGACCTCAGGCTTTCCACCGCACAAAGACCCACTACACCCACTACCATGGCGGACATGGACGTCTTCGCAGCCATGGGAATTGCTGGCTTTGGCAAGAAGCAGAACCAGAGACTGCTGGATCCAAAACGTTTCGAGAAGAACAGGCGTGAAGACGTATGTCTCCGGGTTGTGGCCGTGCATTAGTGGCTCATCAGGTACTTGTCCAACAGGCTATCCATACCCCTCATCCTCCGTCTAAGGACGACGTGTCTGCAGCGCCGACGTCTAGCAGCTCAGCGCATCCAGAAGCGCCGAAAAGTGTGCAGCAGGAGCCAGAATATGACCCGGATGAAATGGGACCCCACCGTCGCTCAAGGCGAATGACTTTGACGAGGGCGAGCCGGAATTTGACGCATCCGACGACGACGAAATCGACCAACCCCAATTTCCTGTTACTCACGAGTTGATGCTCAAAGACCACACAAAGGTTGTGTCCGCGCTGACCCTCGATCCGTCCGGGGCCCGTGTCTT